>NW_018922559.1:327385-388741 GCF_002207925.1 Prunus avium
AAAAAAAAAAAAAGACGGCGAATTGCTGCTTCAATCCCTCGGCTAACTTCAAACCTCGACGGCGATGTCGGCGCCGTCTCCGGCGAACAACTCCACGTCGCCTCCTCCTCCGGCGACCAACGCCACGTCACCACCTCCTCCGGCGACCAACGCTCCAGCACCTACTCCTCCTCCTCCTCCTCCTCCGGCCAACGCCACAACACCTCCCCCTCCCCCTCCCACAGCGCGGACCGAGTCTCCGCCGACCTTGCCGACGAAAACGAATGTTGCGATTATAGTCGGGGTTGGGATTGGAGGGTTCAGTATGCTAGTTTTCGTGTCGATTTTCTTCTTTTTCTACAGAAGACGGAAGAGGCGGCAGCAAGGGAGGCCATATGAGTATCCACATGAACCTAAAAGTGAGCTTCCTTTTTTTGTTGTTCGAAAATTGAAATCTGAAAACTCGAATTTTCTTTTGGTTGGAAGCTTTTGTTTATGTGAAGTTTGAAGTTTTGGTTTATTGAGTTTTGATATTAATTATATAGTGAATGTGGGTGCACTGCTTAAGTTTGCACATTGGAATTGAGTGAGTTGAATTTGCAATTTTTGAATTTGGTGATGGATTTCTTGAATTATTTCCTCTTGAGTTCATTCATTGGGTTTCATGGCATGGAAATCTCTATAGACATCTGGTCCTTGCCCCTAATTAATTTGTGCAATTTATGCCCTTTAATTTCTCCAGATGATCAGTTTAGTGGCCAACCTCAGCATTTGCAACAGAATTATACTCCTCCACTGGCAGACAAAGTAGAAATATATTCAAAGCCTACTCATTTTCCAGCACCATCTTCAACTAGTAGCAGCTTGAGTTCTGAGAAACCACCCTCAGGACAATCTCCTGGCATTGCCTTTGGATCATCGCAAATCACATTTACATATGAAGAGTTACTGATGGCAACAAATGGTTTCTCCAATGCCAATCTCCTTGGTCAAGGAGGATTTGGTTATGTCCATAAAGGAGTCCTTCCAAATGGGAAAGTGGTTGCAATTAAGCAGCTGAAAGCTGGGAGTGGACAAGGGGAGCGTGAATTCCAGGCAGAGATCGAGGTCATTAGTCGCGTCCATCACAGACATCTTGTTTCACTGGTTGGATACTGCATTAGCGGGGCCCAAAGGATGCTTATTTATGAGTTTGTTCCAAACGATACCTTGGAATTTCATCTGCATGGTAACTCTTTTCGTTGGTTATAGTTTTCTGCCTTTCTAAAATCACCAAAATAGAATGAAAGAAAAAGAACAGTTATGCTAGGATCTGGTTTTTATTCTGCATTTCATAGCAAAGATTGGAATCTTATCAAAGAAAATCATTGCAGGAAAGGGGAGGCCAACTATGAATTGGCCAACCAGATTGAAAATTGCCCTAGGCTCTGCAAAAGGATTGGCATATCTCCATGAGGACTGTAAGCCTTCTTTGCACGCTAGTTTTTTGTGTTGCAAACCATAAGCAAATTTTTTGGTTATTGTTATCTGCCTTGGAAGTCACCCACAGTTGAACTATATCTCAGGTCAGCCCAAGATCATACACCGCGACATCAAGGCATCTAATATTCTTCTTGACCATAGCTTTGAGGCAAAGGTAGATTGTAATAGCTTCCCCATTTTGATACGATTCTTTTTAAACTTTCAAATGCATCGAAGTTAAATTGTTCTTCCTGGATAGTTGAGCCTAATTTAAGGTAGAATTGTAATAGCTTCATGGTTCATTACCTAATCTCTTAATTAACCACTAATTCCAAACCGGTAAAATTCGAAGACATGATGAATGATATGATAATAAATAACTACCCTAGATTTGTTTGTTTTGGTCATATCTACTTTCTTTTCTTAAAATGGAGGAAAAAAAATAGAGACAAGGAGATTCACGTTCATGTATGAGGGATAGTATTGTAAGTTCCTCACCAAAATTTTGATCCTTTTCCTGCCTTTTCAATTCTCCATGGCAAACTAAAGGAATGCATTGTAGTTGAATTGACTGGCTATCTGGATAACTTAACTTAAAACATTCGAATCAGCGCTGCTTTGCATTTGAACATGCAAATCCATCTTTAAGTCGGAGTTCTTGAATGGTTTTTTAATTTGTTTTGAAACACTCCTAAAATTAACTCGTATTGTGTAATGTATGTGATTTTTGTTCAGGTTGCTGATTTTGGACTTGCCAAGTTTTCTTTAGATACAGATACTCATGTCTCCACTAGGGTCATGGGAACTTTTGGGTAAGATCAATTTGTCTGTATTAATTTACTCATAGCTTTACTGGTTCCATGAAGTCTATTTCTGGAGTGAAAATAAAACCATCTATTGTTGGGATGTCATGGTTGATTTGCTAATATGGTTCCATTTTTGCTTGTTGTAAATTTACCAAATGCAGTTACTTAGCTCCTGAATATGCATCTAGTGGAAAGCTCACTGAGAAGTCAGATGTCTTCTCATTTGGGGTTGTTCTATTGGAGTTGATAACTGGACGCCAACCAATTGATAAAACTCAATCTTTCACTGATGATAGCATGGTTGAGTGGGTGTGTAGACAATATCATCACTACTAATTTCTAGCAGTTTATCAATTTGTTGTACTTGTTGTAGAGCTGTTCAATTATGGCACCTGAACTTTACCATCATGTTTTTGTGGAGAACAGAACTATAAAGCACACACCTTTGTTTAGATGCAGAGCGTAATCTCTCTCTCTCTCTCTCTCTCTCTCTCTCTCTCTCTCTCTCTCACACACACACACACACCCATGCACAGTTCTGTGGGATATTTCTTTGGTATAGGGCAGTGGACAAGTCTTCTGTGTGACTAACCATTTTTGTTTTCACCTATTGTAATGAAATTTTATTCATTGCAAGACTTGAATGGCATGGGAAAGATGATGGACAATGTTATTGTTATCGAATTTCAGGCAAGGCCTTTGCTCGCACAAGCATTGGAAACAGGCAACTTTGATGCTATTGTTGATGTAAGGTTGCAGAATGACTACAACACTGGTGAAATGGCTTGTATGCTTGCTTGTGCTGCTGCTTGCGTGCGTCATTCTGGCCGACGTCGGCCACGAATGAGCCAGGTAATCTTTACAAAGTTCTGAAATTAGTTTGAGCTGTCAAAATAAGTCTAATAGTCTTGTTTTTAGCAACCAAATTGTTATAATTCAGTTATCTTTATTTGTGTATGGACGGAGAACCCCCTACAGAAGTGCTTTAAGTGGATCCTTATTTTCTTGTTTAGCAAGAGTCCAAAAATGGTTAACTTTATTGCAAAGTGCTTTCCATTTTCCAATTCAATCTGATCCATTCGTTCGAAGAGCTATTTACTTACTACTGTAGTCATGAGGTAATTTTTAAGTACGGCTGAAGAGCAGGTCTGCGCTCCCAGAGAGATGTGGGATTGTTGTGGATAACTTTGTGGAGAAAAAAATTTGTTATCTTATTTAACGACAAAACTTGAGCAATACATGATTACACATATACAACCCTAAATAACATGTGGATTATCTAAAGTACCCCTGAAATATAAAATTTGTACCGTAGTGAACACCTATCTTACTCAGTTCTGTTCAACACTCATAGCTTTTAAGAGAAAAGAGTTCAAGGGACTAGAAGTGACAGTGGTGGTCTAATCGACAGCAGCTGTCACTTGTTGATCTCCAGTGGGAGGTTTGAATCCGAAGTCCCTCGTGTTAGAGGATTGGTTTGGTTTCATTGAGTAAAAGAGTGCACAACCTGCCAACAGACCCAATCTAATCTGTTTCATGTTTGGTAAATCCAAACAGACAGAGAGTTCAAAGTTCGAATCCACCTAGTTGTGTAAGATTGTCTGGGGTCGTTCTTAGTCAGATTTTCCATTTCATTTATCTCTCGTATTACCTTGTATTTGTTCAGATTGTCAATATGTGGCATTTCGTTCTTAATCTTTGATTAAAAGCAGGTAGTTCGAGCTTTGGAAGGAAATCTTTCTCCAGATGAGTTAAATGAGGGAGTTATACCAGAACACAGTACAATATACAGTTTCTACGGAAGCTCAGACTACAACACTAGTGAATACAAGGAAGACTTGCAGAAATTCAGAAAACTAGCATTAGAAAGCCAAGAGCAAGAGCAAGGAACTAGTGGGAACAGTGGGCCTAGCAGTGAGTTTGGTCTGCACCAATCTGCCTCTAGTGGTGAAGGCCAACAAACCTCCCAAGAGATTGAACTCGGGAAAACGAAGAAAAACACCCAAGATTTGAGTGAAGGCTCTTGACAACTGATCCCCCAAAACCTTGGAAAAACCAATTTCTCCTGTTCTACATCCTATATCCTTCTGAATTTTCCGGAATCACACACCATACCGTGTCACGTTTACATGAAAAAACACTTCTGATGATACATTTGGTAGATTGAATGTACTTTTTTCAGCTAGATTACTGATTTTTGTGGGAGTCGCATGCTCAGTCGTTTGAAGAATTCGAGTGTTTCTATACCTCCCAAGAGTTTGATTGAAATGTCCATATGAAGAAATCTTTTTATATATATTGAAGTTAGAAACAATTAGGAGGAATAATTCTGTATGTATTAGGTGGATTTTTCGTTGTTAACATTAACGGTCGCTTAGTGTTCAAATTTTGTTGAATCTGTACATGTGTTACTTGGTTTTTTTTATGTGTATATCAAATAAATTAAAAGTCCGATTTTCATCTCTATCATCGGAGCCCAGGATGCCGTCCAATCAGGGTCTTCTTGTTGTCACCAACTCTTTTCCATTGTACAAAGTACAGATTGTTAAAATAGGATGAATTGTCAAAGAAAAAAAGTAATTTGTGCTTGTCAATAAATAAGAAAAATATTAAGTGGTAGTATTTTATTTTGGGTGAATTGGTTCTATAACAAGGTTTTATAATCAAATCTTTATAAAAATAAAAGTAAAAGTTCTCAACATACTCCCGACGTGGGTTACACTAGTAGGCCAAGATAGTGAGTCTGCCCTTTTACACTCAAGTTTCGAATTCCCTTTCTTTATTTTAAATGAAATTAGAATTATTAGAATTCATGATTTTATACTTTATGATTATCCACTTCATAAAAATTAAATTGATTTGGCGACGTCTCCTATCCATTTATTCTCTCCTCTATATTTTACTTCTCCTATTCTCTTTGTACCAAATAATAAGTAAAGATGTGGAAGTCTTACTAATTCCAAATCAAGAAAACAAAGTTTCCAGAATTGATTCGAGTGACAAAAATGGGATATTCTCTTTTTTTAGAAAGTCCAGACTTCATGTGTAAAACCAACCAAAAAGTATGGGTACTTTTGGTATAGTAGAAAGTCAGAAACAGTGCAATTTTGTCCAGGTTGTCACTATTCGGTTAGCTCTGCTCCCATCCCAACAACACCAATACCAGCTCAAGAATATCCTCTCTCTCCTCTCTCTCTCTCTCTCTGAAATTTTCAAACACCAAATTCAAAGTTCGAAAAATTTCCCTTTGTTTTTCTGGTCGCGCAAGCAAACCCTGATTTGAATTCTCCACGCCTTTGATCCATGGCTTCTCGTAGGCGCATGCTTCTGAAGGTCATTATCCTCGGCGACAGCGGGTAAGCTTCATCAGTTTCTTAATAATTGTTTGTTTATTTGCAAATCGAAGAATTAAAATTCTGAATCTCGTTGCTTGCTTATACAAATTCAAATTCACATTTTTGGTCACATAATCTTTTGGTTAATAGTTCAATTTTGCTTGTAATTAATGACAGGATTTAGACATTTATTTGTTGATGTTAAAAATGTGTTTCTATGCTAATCTATGTTTTGTTTACTTTTTATTTGGCAGGGTGGGGAAGACATCGCTGATGAATCAGTACCGTCCAAAATCTAGATCATGCATTTATTTTTCTTCAAATTCTGGATTTATTTTTTGTCGGTTTGGTAATTCATTATGTATTTATTTTGTTTTCGAATTTTAGGTATGTGAATCGTAAGTTTAGTAATCAGTACAAGGCCACAATTGGAGCCGATTTTCTGACCAAGGAAGTTCAGTTTGAAGATAGGTTGTTCACGTTGCAGGTGAGGGATGTCTGAGCATTCATGTGGTTTTATTATTTGACGAATGTTATTGAATAAAATCCGAAATCCATGTTATGCAATGAATATTTGAACAATCATAATTGGTACCCAGAACTCTGTGGTCTGATTGGTTCGGTGTTGTTAACTCATTGTCACTTAGATTGTGACTTTTTAAATATTCTGCTTTCTTATTGAAAACCCCATTTATTACTTTTGTAATTCTCGTTCAAAAAGTAGTTGCTTTCATTTGGTGTGATTCATTTACTGTACCGAGGGGAGGAGAAATCCCAAGTTGAAAATTTAACTTAATTTTTGCTCTCTCAAGATCAAGAATGTTTTCTTTAGTGGGCAGCTTATGATATTTGTATAGACAGTTGATCATTGTGGGGTTTCAGGGTCACGAGAAAAGTTTCCACTATTTATTTCTATGTCATTGATGCTGAGAGGGAAAGAGTGACTTAAGTTTAGTGATGGCTGTAAAGGTACTAGATGAAAAGAAATTAATTATAATAGAAAAAGAAAGAATGGGAGATGAGATCTATGCTTTAGCAGTTCAAAAACTATTTGTTTCCATAAACAACATATACTGGAAAGAAACTGATTAGCTTCATGTTTGGGATATTATCTACCTACTTCTGTTGTATTGACACCCCTATCTAGAACATGCAGCATGTAGTGCAAAGTGACATGAAGCAAGTATTGATGTGAATGTCATGAAATCATTTGTAAGAGAACATTTGGGATTCATGAACGTGTAAGTTAGAAGGTTTACATCTTTTATTCATTTGTACAGATTTGGGATACTGCTGGGCAAGAGAGGTTTCAAAGTCTTGGTGTGGCTTTCTATCGTGGTGCAGATTGCTGTGTTCTTGTGTACGATGTGAATGTCATGAAATCATTTGAAAATCTTAACAACTGGAGGGAAGAATTTCTGATTCAGGTAATTACCATTAGATTGGCTTCTTAGATAATCACACATATTGAAACATTGACTGTAAGTTACATTTTCTGGATTTGATGTTTAGGCCAGTCCATCAGACCCTGAAAACTTTCCATTTGTTGTGTTGGGGAACAAGATTGATGTTGATGGTGGAAATAGTCGAGTGGTATGTCATCTGGAATATGGAGTTTCTATGTTGTTCTAGGATGTATGTGCAGCTGTTCTTTTCTTATAGTGCGTGCAAATGGTTTTACTCTTTTGGCTGTAGGTTTCTGAAAAGAAAGCAAAGGCCTGGTGTGCTTCCAAGGGAAACATACCATACTTTGAGACCTCTGCAAAAGAGGGCTTTAATGTGGATGATGCCTTCCAGTGTATAGCCAAAAATGCACTGAAGAATGAACCTGAAGAAGAAATGTAAGTATTCTCTAGTCTCTCCTTTCGCCATGGATTTCTTCTTTTCAGTATTGAATTTAGTCCCTCGTCCATTATTTAGTAAATATCTTATATAGCGTGGCCATAATTTGAGATAATTATCTGAATAGGTGAAGACAATTCTATAGTTGATCAATTTAAAGTACTTGGATAAAAACTTATGTAACCCGTCAATTTATTTTTTGTCAAATGATGATGGTAGGCTACAGAATAAGGATGGCAATTATCTTGTTTACTCTTATCCCATGAGTTGATTTGTATACCTACTTTATAATGGAGAAATACCTCTTGGTTATAGTTGCTTTTGATAATGAGTAATTATAGTCAAGTGGTATTCCCTCGCGTTTTTATTAAGGGGTTCTTGCATTCAACCCATGGAGGGATGAGATTTGTGTGGAGAGAGGGTACCTTTTGTTTAACCTACTTTGGCCAACTAATTAATGATAAGAGATAATTTTGTTTCAATGACTTAATAACAAGCATGAATGATGGAGCTCAAACAGTCAACACAAACACAAGCTTGGGAAGCATGTTGGAATGCTATGGTTTTGGATTGAATTATAATCCAATCCAGCTGTACTTGACCAACAAATTCTTTGGTCCATGGTGTCATGGTCAATAGTTCTGATCTTAGCATTGCTATTGGGAAGCTGATTACCATCACATAAGTCAACAGGGATAAACAAATTTTAGGTAGAAGTGCTTATCTTGAAGTAAGGGAGAGAAAGAAGAACAGGAAACTGTTCTTGACAGCTGGGGCCCATGATTTCTATTGTTTTTGGACCACAGTCCTCTCCGATTTAACTTGAAATGGGGTAGAACGGTCTTTAATATTAGCTGCCAGATCAAGATTTATGGTACTGCACATATCATGACAGTGATGCTACTTTCTTGAAAAATTAGTGCAGAATAGTTTGGTTTTGATTGCATAGCTATTATAAATGGACCAGCGACCTGTCCAACCAGAGAGAAGCTTCTGTGGGACCGTTATATGATTTCATCGTACTGACTTAGTGGGTCTAACCACTCAAAGGAAGTCATTTGTTAGAAAGAAGTGAAGTTCTTCATTTGAATGGCTTCCTTTGAATGGTTAGGCTCACCACATCAGCATGATGACGTGGTATGACGGTCCTACACAAGTTTTGCTTGTCCAATAGAACGTGGGCTGTGCAGTCAGAAACAAAAAGTTGCTTATGATTTCATTTCATGTTGGAAAATACGGTAGAACATCAAAGCTGCAAATTAGAAAAATATGGTTGAATATAGTCCTTATGATTTCAGTTCCAGTTCTCTCTCAAACCAGGTTTTAGGTTTAACCTAAAGTTGATACAGTGTAATAAATAGCAATTGCCACAGAGAAACAAATGACTCTTTATATTTAATGAACTTGTTATAAGCTGCCCTTCTCCCATTTTTCTTTTCCTTATCATGTAATTGTTAAATCAGTAGGAATACCCAATTTTTGATGCGGTTACTAATTAAACACTTTTGGCTTTTGTGTGTGGATGATGAAGATACCTTCCTGACACAATTGATGTTGCTGGTGGAGGGAGGCAGCAAAGATCTACTGGCTGTGAATGTTAAAAGAGTTGTTGAATGGGGCTTATTCTGTGGATGGCAGAAAGCAATTATCGTCAACGATATTTGGTGATTAAGACTCAGTAATTTTAAAAGTTGATAATGTAGGCAAGGTTACAAAATTTATATTTGTATTATAAGTGGATGGGAAGAGTCATTTGTTTACTTTGTATTGTTTCTGTTTATATTTGATGGTTGTATTTCCCCTTCCATTTGTTTCTTTTGGAAAGATAATGGTTATTTTCATTTACTATAGCTCCTTCAAACTCAACATAAACTTATTAAGTTACACTTAGAACTGGGTCATTTTTGTGAAGTGCATGCTTAAAATCTCTGAGAGTTTTTATTTTTTGGTCGAAGAATTTCTGAGAGTTGGTTGTGCTGGTACTTGGAGGTAGATATCAGTTTCCAGAAGAACCCACTAAACAGTGATCAGTAATTTCTTTAATCAAGTAGCTTTCAACCTATGAAGGCCCACGAAAAATACTAGGTAGATTTGGATTGAATTTAGACCCATAGGGTGTTTTTAGCGGATATTATTTACATAACTACATACAATAATCTTTGAACCTTGTATGGTGGCTTGGTTTAGACTGATTAGAGCCGAGTTTATCAGTATTCGTACTCTTCTAAATGAGACTTGTAAAACACAATATATCCGATTTTTGTCAAATTTAATAAGTCTAATACCGACCTTTACCTGGTTTTTTGAAAATTATTTTATTTCTACTATTTGTAGCTCAGCATCGGCATTTTCTTTTTCTTCTATGCATTTTTTCCCCCAAAAAAAAAAAAAAAAAAAGTAGCTATTAACACGTAGCTACACTAATATTCAGAGCATGACACGTGTACCGCTAATAGCATATATCCATGCGAAAAAGGGCAAAGCGCATCATTTTTCAAGCAACCAGATAGACCCGGTATTTTTCTACATCGATCGCTGCACTTCCTCTTCTTCTTCTTCGATTACCCCTCAAATCTCAACAATGGAGGCCACCAAGGAACAAGGAGCTGGCTTACTGCACCACATCCTCCCTCCGCGTCTCGAAGACGCAGGCCTCGAAGACTGCGCGCTCCCACCGGACTCCATCAAAGAAGCCTTCCTCAAAGCCGCCACGGCGGTGAAGTCACGATCCACCTCGATCTTCACCACCGACGAAGACGAAGAAGCCTTTGAGGATTGCATCAGCGACCCATGGCCTGACCTAAAGGTTCCCGCCGACGAGGTGATCGGAGCTGGGCCTGAGACTCGGTCTCCGGGACCGTGCGGCGGCGATAAGGGTGGGTCGGTGGAGGGCGGTGGAGATGAAGTGGTGGTGAGCGGTGAGGAGGAGAAAGGGGATAAGGTGATTGTGGGAGGTGAAGATGTGAGAGAGGATGGTGATAGGGCTTGTGTGGATGGGTTGGCTGGGTTGGAAATTGGAGGGAAGAAGAACAGCAAGGTGAGGAATGGTGATGGTGAAGGACCAATTTTGGTTGGAGGTTATGTTTGAAACCCTAATTACTAGTTTTGTTTTGATTTTTTTTTTGGGGGATTGTGTTAACTTCATGTTGTTTGTGGTTGTATTGTACAGTGTAATGAACTTTGACAGATTGACAATGTGAAGATGAGGTAAAATACATAAGATTTGTTGCAAGTAATTTTAAGAAGGTTTACATTTTATGCATCCACCACCATAACATGTTGCCTGCCTCCGCATGAATTGATGCATTCCCAACTATAATAAGAAAAAATTTAGTGTTAGTGAACAACTATTTTCTAATTTCATAACAAAAAGATGATAATTTGTGCAGAAAAAAAAACTTGCATTACAATTTTTTTGATTAATTGAATTGAATGTGATCTACGGTCTACCATGGTGTCCCATTAGTGGGTAGCGGCGGTGGATGGTGGCCGGTAGTAGATATACGAATGGAGATGGAGTGATTGATTTTGATGAGTTTGTGAAACATATGGAGAACAGCTTTTGCATCCAATTTTTTCATGTTTATATTTGAAACAGGCTGAAGCTACTCATTAAAAATTCACAACCACAGTTCATAACCTTAGCTCTGAATTACAATTGACAACCAGCCCCTCTGTCTATTTTCTTGTTGCTGTGGGGAAGATAGTTTCCCTATTATTGAAGGATTTTTTTTCAGTTCTATATATAATTAAAGAGTTCACTTCTCATCATCAATTACTATGAAAGCATTCTTCTCTGCATAACATAACATCACATTCCATCCATACTTTGTTCGTATTATGTTCTCTGGTTTTGCCTTTTCCTTGTGTTTCAAAATTAAAGTTTGATAAGAACAATTCATCTTTCCGGTGCTCACCTTTTTGATTCTGGATAAGTTATTAGAACCCATTGACCATGTTTGTTTTGCTGCTGTTTGCAAGCATTGTCGTTCTATGTCCAAACTCTATTATCATGTGGCGCAATAAACAACTTCCCCCATGCTCTTGATCCCAAAGCAGGACGACAACTACCGAAGGGTAGGGTAGTGTACAACATTTCTGAAGGAAGAATCTACAACAATATTCGACTGCAAGTGCCTTTTAGCAGGAGGTGTTGCCATGGTTGGTTTGCCACAGTAGATGTTGAGCAAACACTTCCCGTGGTGGTACTCGGGAACACTTTCACAAAAGCAAAGCCCATCTTTCTCCCTCCCTTGAAAACCATTATCTCACACAATGACCCCCCCTACCATGAGCATTACGTTCGTAAGGTTGTCTTGTCTACTGATCCCATTCTGAATCCGGAGAATTATGTGGTTGTAGCACTTTACGGTCGCAGTTTCATGTTGGCTTTCATCAAGGCAGGCCAAAACAATTGGACTTACCCCATCCCAACTAGTGAATTTGATGATGTTATATTCTATAAAAGCAAAGTGTATGCAATTGAATATTTTGTAAGTATATGCGAACCCAGAAGAAAAGTTACTCATTTGACTTGTAATGAGATTAAATATTTTGCCTAGTGCTTCAACACGAATTTCATTATCAACTAGTTCACGCTCAATTGAGATTTGTCGAGTCCAATCCAACTCACCAAACATGACCTTGATGTTTTTACATCTGTGAGCAACTCGGGGCTCTATCAACGATGATAGATCTTCCCCTGGTTTTCCCACTTGGCCACTCTCTTACCGTGAGATCTTCAGTCAGGCAAACTCACCACGCCATAAAAGCAGCTCTATTGTGTTAGTTTAACTTCCTGTTTGAAACAAATGCATGTATGAATGATTCTCATGATGGGTCTCTACAGACGATGGTAGTGAACTGATGTCGCCGGAGATGAGTACAGGTATAACATGAGTGATGTAGGATATTGGTGAATTGTAAGATTTAAGTAAATTAGCGAAAACGAAAACAATGAAAAACAAAAAATAGAAGAATAAAAATGCCTTGGCTTCACACCAAGAATTCTCAAAGTCTTTCTTGTTTTAAATTCAATTCAGTGTCATTTATCAATGTATTAAAGCCATCACATTTCCTTTGAGATGAGTCATATGAGTGAATCAAAAGCAAAAGGTAGAGAGGGTCCTGCCTGTTGCATGCGAGTAGCCGGAGTACCTATTTACAAACACGAGCGCTAGATTAATATAAAGCGATTCGAACAAGAACTTTAAATAAAATCCTAGTTTCCCGGGTTTCAAGTATAAGCACGAGGAATGAGACCTCCTAAGGTTTAGTCACGTGCTTCGAATGTTGGAATAGCTTCGGAAGACACTCGGTCAACCGGACGGTTGTTGTTTACCGCAAACTTTAAGTTATTGAATCAGAACATCTAGGGCTCTAATTCACGATTCGCGAATTCCTATACGATCCTAGAGATGCCTAGATCAACATATATTGAAATGAAGTCGATCCAACGGTCCGAACATATTGAACCCAGATAACGCCTAAAATGCGATATCCTATCGACGATCTAATGATAACCAAATTCAAATCCAAGCATACCGTCGTGCTCGGGACGACATGAGGATCATTTTAGAACCAAGAGAGACACCTAAACAGTGCCCATGCGCCGTCACACGCGTCGGCAACGAGTGGGTGTCCAAAGCGATTCAGGCGATCAGAAAATCTCCAAACCGCCGGTCAAGACTTATACCTACATGATCAGGACATTGAGGGCTCGTTTGGTACAGGGGATTGTCATGGACTGGATTAAATTCTTGGATTGGCTTGGATTAGCTTGGCATGGCCTAAACTAATAACACTTATACTATGTTTGGTATATGTTTGATTGGACTAGGACTAAATTATTTTAAAATATTTTTCTTGAAAAGTAAGTTTTTAAAAATATTTTTTAAAACTTTTCTTATCTCTGTCGAGATCTCCCTCAGTCCCCTTCCTCTTCTTGGACCTCCAACAACCCCACCCTCCGCAACAAATCTCAAAGCGAGTTGGCGATGACGAGTCAAAATCTTTGGTTTGATTGGCGCCATGAGATCTCTGCGTTGCTCAGAGGAGAGAATCGTGTGGAGGTCATCTGCTGGGTTTCTTCAATTTAATTATTTTTGTTTGACTGGGTTTCGATAATTGAAAAGGAGAAATTGAGTTTGATGAGTAGAAGAAATACAATAACTTTTTTTTTGGGGGTTTGGTTAATTGAAAGAGAAGGAAAGTTGTCTGGCTAAGGATTGATTCAATTAATGGGCTTGGGTTAGTGGCTGTTGGAGAGAGGGAAGGGATGAAGTGGGCGGGGTCAGTGGCTGTTGAATGGAGAAGATGAGAGAAAGGCAAAGCCACTCCAGACCCAGCTTTCTCATACTGCTCGAAAGCTACGAGGGAAGGAGGGGTATCTGCGTTTGTTTGGGATGAGGGAGGAACAATTTTTCTTTATTTTATGAGGTTGCTGCGATGGTGGATTGAGGTTGTTGTGATGGTGGGGGGTTTGGATCGGTTGCAGGCGCTTGGGTACTCGGTGGTTGTGGATGGCGCTTGGATGGTCAGTGGTTGCAAGCGCTTGGGTCGGGACTATGTTGTCCCCCCATTCCACACGGGACTCACTAAGAACACCTAAGAAGGTGTTTTTGGTGGGGCCAGTATTAACAGTCCCACTTAAAGCTAGAACTAAGTGTAAACAAACATGGGATAAAAATTTGTCTAGTCCAATCCAAGCCAAGAAGGTGTAACAAACGAGCCCTGAGTGGAGCTACTTTTGTTCTTGGACCAATCCCAAAAAGTGGTCGGAGGTGGCCGGAATCAAGGGTCGAAATCGGCCAAAACTTCTATCCCTTAATTGACACTCAAAACGCAGAAATTGATCCTAAACAACCCAACCAACAGCTAGAATATATCGATAGGATAAAAAGCATACATGGATCGCAAGATTTGCTAGTTGGAAACGTCCGAAATGAACGATGGAAAAATGGGTTGAAAATCAGCCGAATTTTTGCAGATTCCGGCAGCAGTGCTGGTTGTTGGCGGCGGAGACTGGGTGGGATGGAGAGAGGAGGAGGTGGCGGTCCTTTTGGGACATGTGCCGGCGCAAGTGGCGGCAACGAAGGAAAACCGTTGCTGCTGTTATTGTTCACGGGGGGGTCGCACGGGAGGGAGAGAGAGAGAGAGAGAGATGAGGGATTTCAGATTTTTTATTAAACCATTTTTGAAATATTTACGATTTTGCCACTATGTTTGTTGTGATCGTAACTTCTTCGTTACAACTCCGATTCGAGTCCACTACATGTCTATGGACTCATCTCGGTACGACCTATGTAATAGTACCATTCATTTCCCCAAGATCCTTCCGGATTAAAAAGTGACCAAATTACCCCTATCCCTCGAGGCAAAATTGTGATTTCAATATTAACTAATTTAATTAAATTAATGAATGATCATATTTTGGGTCGGGATGTTACAGTCTGCCACTTTCCCTTTGTCCCTATGTCAAGCAATCATTCAATCTCTATTTTGGCTTCAAAGTTTCCTGGATGTCAGTCAAATTCCATATATTACACCGATGATTACTTGTCAAATTATCCATCGTTAGACGATGATGAACCATATGATATAGGTATCTTCAACTTGGAGGACGGAACCATCACACAACATTACTTTCTACACTCCAATTCTCAGAGAGTGATTTGGGTTGTGCCATCATTTAATGGACTATGTTAACTAATTCATAAGTAATTACCATGTTTTTGGAGTTTTTCTTTTATTTATGTGTTGTACTCTTATAATGCTTCGCTTTATGTGCAACAAGGGTAAATCACATTGCTAAGTTTGTGTTTGGTTGTATAAATTGTATGGGAAGGATAATGGAATTGTGGAATATACAGACAGATTGTATTATGTGGTTAGGATGAACATTTTGGTGGTGTTGGCAGGTTTTTGTATTAGATAGGATCTTATATTCATGGAGATTCTAATTCATCAACGATTTGATGAAATAATGCAAAAACTTCTTCCAAGGACTAGTAGCTTAAGTGGTTAAAGGTGTATTTACCTTACACTCTAGATCTTAGGTTTGATTCTCTCCTCCTGCAATATCACTTGTATCAAAATAATGCAAAAACATCTCTCCCTAACATTATCATCATGGGCAACATGTTATGGTGGATGCATAAAATGTTTAATTTTTTTTTCGTAAAGAGATATGTCAATCCTTTGTTTCTGTACCTCGTTCTGACAGTTGCTTAATTTTGCCGGAACCCATGATAAATTATCATCATGGGCAACATGTTAAATAATTTGATTCAATCACATGTTGATGATAGTGCTATTTTTTTATTTATAAATTTATGGAGATCGGCCATAGTTTGATCCAAAAGTCAAGTTTCCTTACTCACAACTTGATGGACCAATGCAGTTCATGGATCTATTTGCTTTATTAATTGGTTGGTTATGTTGAGAAATAACCATCATATCCAAATATTATTATTATTATTATTTAAAATTTAATACAAGTAATAATTTATTTTAAATTTATTTAATTTACAAATAGGAGAACTCGAACTTGAGTGCGAAGAGATGTTGTTATTGTCCTTGCAACGTTTGCGCATCATATCCATCTATGTTGGCTTTCCATAAAGAAAAGAAAAAGAAAAAGAAAAAGAAAAAGGCAAGTGTTGGTCAACATCTTGCCAAAATCATACGTATATCTAAAAACCGTTGACGTCAATCTATATCTCTTGAGTCATGTATTAGCGAAACACTTTTGGACTTTTTAAACAAAGACATAATTTACTCCAATGGATGATATATTCAGGAGGAAAGCATGCCCCATAAAGCACAAAATGTCTGCCATATATGAAAAGCTATTTTAGATTATAGAGGATAAAATCCAAGGAATGATTTGCTAAACATTTCCCAGTGGACCAAAGCTATTTTATTTCTGAGTTTTTTCTATTTAAATTCCGCACTTCTTTTTGTGTATCCTATATTCTAAATTTATCAACTTTTAATTTAAATTTTTACAATTTCTAAGAAAATCTCAATATCTTCCCAAACTACCCCAAAATACACACCCAACAGAAAAAATAATAAATTAAAAACTCATCAATCTCACACCTCTCTATCTTGCCCCTCACCACTGTAAGTTCCTCTCAACCTCACATTACTTAAAGAGATAAAAACAATGTTGTCAAATGTGTAGCAACATTATTATAATTATTATTATTTATTTATTATTATTTAGGTTTTGTGAAGAGAAGATGAGAGTGTAATAGGTTTCTTGAATTAAAAAAGAAGAGTAATCTGGTAATATGGTGTAGGGGAGTTTGTGTTTTCCTAAAACTTAATATGAAGAGTGGTGAGGCGAGGTGTGTGGGGGTGTGTGCATAGATGTGATGGATTAAGTATTAAGTTGGATGACCTTTTTTGTCTTTTTATATAATAATAAAATTTAAGAGCTTAATAATTTAAGTATTGGGTTGAACAAAGAAAAGTGTGGGGTTTAAATAGAAAATTGTTTACTTATTATTGTCTGCAAGAGAAGCGGGTATATGGTTTGAATGGGAATATTTTGAAGAAGCAAACAAAAGATTCATGAGATTTCCATTCCATTCCATTCCACCTTATATAGGAGAGAGAGAAAACGGAAGAGAGAGCCAGTGAGAGATAGGCAGAAAGAGACGGTGAAGACAAATTTTGGACGACAGAGAGAGAGAGAGGGAGGCAGAGTGTGACAAAAACAGAGCTCCTTTCTGAAAGCTTCTTGGTTCTTTTTGGCAAGAAGTTTCTTAGTACTTTCATGTCCAGGTGATACGCAGTTCTGTATAGCTTTAAATTTAAAGTCACCATCTTTATACAAATATAGAAAGCAGAGTTAACTCTACTTCTAGGTTTTGGCTAGCAACTCCATTTCCAGCTTAGAGAGTGAGGCACAGCAACAAATAGGAACTGTGTTTTTACAGAGCTTTTGGTATAAGCAAGTTAGATGGCTCAAGTTGGATTAGAATGGTGGAGTCTTAGGAGGAGGGCTGCAATGGTTGCGATTGGTTTTCTTCTAGCAGCTTCAGTAGTTGCTTCAGCACAAGAAACTTTGGAACAAGATGCTTCAAGTTACAGTGGGACTGATAAGTTTCAACCCGATTATTTCGACAGAGTATTGAACTTTCTTTGGCAGCCGGGTCGATTGGGTTATGAGCATGTTTGGCCTGTAAGTCTAACTTTCATTGCCTTCTTGATGAGTTTTTCCTTCATGATATTTCTGATATGTCATTCCCATATTTTGTCACGCTAACAAGAGCAGATTGCAACCTGAATTGCTTAGAAAATTGAATAGTTTGATCATTTCATTGATTGTGGAACCATGGAATGGAAGTAGAGATGGTGCATGCAAGAACACCCTTTGTTTAGTGTTTTAAAATGGTTCAACAAGACTTAAACTTTTGGCCGGTAACTGCTCAAAACTTGACCAACTTATGATGTGGCAAATCGGATATGCAGGAACTGAAATTCGACTGGAAAATTGTTGTTGGTACAGTAATCGGATTCATCGGTGCTGCTTTTGGGACTGTTGGTGGAGTTGGTGGAGGTGGCATTTTTGTTCCAATGCTCACTTTGATTATAGGATTTGATGGGAAATCTTCAACGGCAATATCGAAGTGTAAGTCCTTTCTCACAGGTTTTACCCTTCCCTTCCAGTTTCCATGACTGCACTAGAACCTCTCATCTTGGCAGATTTATAATTTGATTATGCACCCCTAAGATTATCTCAGTAATTTAGAAACTGTATGCTACTTGAATGTTGATGCAATATTGAAATGAAAGCTATTGGCCCCTCAACTGCTGTCTATAGAAATAAACATGATGAATTTATACTTCATTTTATACTTCTGGTTCTGTTTTTCTCCATGGAGGGTGTAACCGATCGCAATTTGAGATGCTTAATTTCAATTAGGTTCTTTGCTTGCCACCAAATGATGTGTGTGCCATTGCCTTTAAAAAAAAAAATTATAAATAAGTTCACCATTCATGGAATTGTTTATTTAATAGAAAAGTTATCTAGCTTTTCACTTTGCAAACACACCTGAATGCAATTTGGCATGGTTCTATCTGGTTGGACAGGTATGATCACTGGTGGAGCAGCAGCAAGTGTTTTCTACAATTTAAGGCTAAGGCATCCGACACTTGATCTGCCGATCATCGACTATGACCTAACACTCCTTTTGCAACCAATGCTTATGCTTGGGATCAGTATTGGAGTTTCTTGCAATGTTATCTTTTCTGACTGGATGATCACAGTGTTGCTAATTATTTTTTTCTTAGGTAAGAATTATATGAAATTTCTCGTTCCATTTTATGCAACTCGTTTAAGTCGTATTACGATGACCTCCTGCAGGCACATCAACGAAGGCATTCTTGAAGGGTGTTGAGGCATGGAAAAGAGAAACTGTAATGAAACAGGTTGTCTCAAAATTTAGTCATTGGATTTATTTGTATATGTGGCTTCACTTAATCAAACCCTACATTTCGGTTGACTAGTTTTTGAATTTTCAGGAGTTTACCAGACTAATGCAGTCAAATGGTGAGTTTATCTATCATTCTGTCTTTGCTAGCAATGTTCCTTTACCTATCCAAATTTGGACACTGAAACGAGGATTCGTTTCCAGTCTAATATTTAAATATCTTTGATTCAGGTAATTCTAGTGACGAAGTTGAATACAGACCTCTAGCTAGTGGCCCAAACAATGTCATTCTATTAGGCACCAAGGAATCTAAAAGAACAGAGGTATAATTTTTGCAGCCTGAATTTCCTTAGACACATGATTTTGGAGACTAACTTCTATAACCATCTCAGGTTTCTATTATTGAGAATGTTTACTGGAAGGAATTACTACTTCTTGTTGCTGTCTGGGTCATAATACTTGCGTTGCAGATTGCTAAGGTCTTTATCCATTTCTGTGTGGTTCATTTTCTTTAGAAACTTAGGATTTGGCACTTCCCTTTGCTTTCATGCATTGAAAACTCAGCTTGAAAACTTGTTTGTTGTGCACAGAATTACACCACAACTTGTTCAGCAGAATATTGGGTATTAAATCTCTCGCAGGTACCTTACATGTATTTTACAAGAAAAAAACACTTACATTTTCCGTTTGTTGCATAAGAAAATACAATCCCCATTATGAGCTTGAATTATCGAGTCGTCGTTCAATAGTTTTTTTAATTTTTATTTTAGATCCCTGTAGCTTTCGGAGTATCTACATATGAGGCAGTTAACCTGTACAAGGGGCGCAGAGTGATTGCATCCAAGGAAGAATCTGGCACAAACTGGAAAGTGCACCAGCTTGTTCTGTATTGTGCCTGTGGCATCATAGCTGGTATAGTTGGTGGATTGCTTGGTCTTGGTGGAGGGTTCATTCTGGGACCTCTCTTTCTTGAGCTGGGAATCCCACCTCAGGTATTCCTCACATAATTCTAGCATTCAATCCCAGTAAGAACCAGGTCCCACCTTTCTCTTGCAAATTAAAAAACAGCTCAAAATTAGGTACACGCTTTCTCATTGTTCACAATTTGACTCAAGTGATAAGTGGTTAGTGTTCCTATCTGTTAGACATAAGTGGTCCTAAAATCATTTAAGAGACGCCGGCCCCTTGACGTTTCAAATAACGTTGTTTCCATCCTGGCTCAGTGGTTGAGAATTGTCGTGCAGGTATCAAGTGCAACTGCCACATTTGCCATGACGTTCTCGGCATCCATGTCCGTTGTTGAGTACTACCTCCTCAAACGTTTTCCGGTCCCTTACGGTAACTTCTTATCCATTCAGGTTTCTGTTGATGAAACGTTGACTGGTAGGAATACAAGGTTTGCTTTCGCATTCAATAAATTGATATCGCGGCTCTGGTCATTGTCAATTTATCTTGCAGCTGCCTACTTCGCTGTTGTGGCCAGCCTGTCTGCCCTTGTAGGCCAACATGTGGTGAGAAAGGTGATCAGTGTATTAGGCAGGGCATCTATAATCATCTTCATTCTGGCCTCCACAATCTTTGTGAGTGCAATATCACTAGGTATGTAAACATTTGATTGATTTGCAGAGGAGACCACCTTATATTTGTCATGTTCCTATGATTTTGATTCTGGTTTCTTTTTAAAGGATGCTTAATTTTTTTATATTTTTAAACAGGTGGGGTTGGCATAGCAGATATGATTGGAAAGATTGAGCACAAAGAATACATGGGATTTGAAAACATCTGCACTTAGCAGGGCTAGTTTTAGTGACTTCTGCCTTCACTTCCCCAATCTCAAGCTTTTTGGACCTACGAATTGGCTAATCTCAAATTATGAGAGGGAAGAGATCCAAACTATGTCAAGTCCTCCTCCAACTCTTTGTTTTTTCTTGGAATTGTATATCCTTTCTGGGAACAGAAGCATATTTGTTTTTTGTTTTTGTTCTTGTTCAATATTATATATCCAATGGGAAGAAAGGAGGTGTTGATAATTCATTAATTGGTACATTAATTGATATGAATTAAATGTAAAGGTGGTGGGCATGGTGGTGTTAACAACTCTTTGACTCAACAACCTTTCTACCCAGGTTTAGGTTTAGGTTTGGGTTCAGGCTCAGGGTAGGCATGTCCCAAAGCTTTTGATCTAAGATTTTCTGTCTGTCTTGTGGGGTATTATTTTGCTTGTCTAGTCAATTCTAGCTAACATCACCTGTTAAAAATAAAAATAAAAATAAAAATAAAAATAAAAATAAAAAAGTACTTGTAAGGCGGTTGTACCGTACGTCCACATCATTTATTTATACCACGGGATCACGTGTTAAAAATAAAAATAAAAAATTAGTTGTAAAGGGGTTATACGTCCACATCATTTATTTATACCACGAGATCACATGTTTTAAATAAATAAATAAAAAAAAAATTACTTGTAAAGGGTTCGTACATTCACATCATTTATTTATACACTTGTAGTATGTTTACTAATTTATGATGAATTGAATTGAGGAGTTAGAATCCGACTTCTCATTATAGTTGTTTACTAAATTATGTGGAATCGGGATAGGAATTGTACTGATTTGTTATAAGTTGTTTACTAAATTCTCATGAATCGGAATTGAAACTAGTTTGATTACTAAAATGCACTTGTTCTAAATAAATTATTGGGTTAAAGTGGACAGCAAATTTGAAAATTTAAAATTTGTGTGAGGATATAATAAGTAAAAAAGATGGATTCGTGATAGGCCTCACTTACTTTTTTAATTCCTCTATACGAAGTAAATACATGAGTAATCCGTAATCGGAATTCAATTCCTTATTTTGATTCATCGATTTTGATGGAATCAGTACTTCCTATAGATAAATAAGTATACTAAACAGTAAACAAGGTTTGTTGGAATATTAGTTTGAGATCCTATTCTCTATTATTATTATTTATTATTACAAATGAGTTTTGTAATTAGTGTTGAATGTTATGGCTTTGAAAGAAAGAAAATCAAAATAAAAAAACACCAACACATGCATGTGAATGACATTTTCACTCAAATTACCTACTTGAGTTGCAGATTACTGTGTGCCATATATGTACAAATTACTCAAAAAAAACCCAAATATATATAAAATACATCAAATCATATGGTTGACGAGAATGTAAGAGTTTCTTTTCTTAAGAAGTATTATAGCTTTGTGATAATAGTATTTATTTGTAGATCAATAGTCTCAAATTTGAACTCATGACACCTCCACTTCTAAGATTCGACCAAAAAAAAAAGAAAAGAGTATCTATTTTATTTTTAACTAGAAAAAAGGCATTTCTACCTAAAAATCACGTGCATAGTTCATCAAATAAACACGTGGATGGCCTTGAAACAGAAGGTCTGTGTGGCTACGGTGAGCCCCACCCCCCATCTAAAAATCTCCCCATCGAAAGCTAATTCAGATCACAAAAAACATATTTCGGCAATTAGCATAAATTTAAATTGAAAAAATTGCTCAGCGATTACCATAAAGTAAAATTCAAAATTTAAGAGTAATATTGACTTAAGTCAATGACTTTTAATTTGCTATCATTATTTACCTTTAATTTGCTATCATTATTTATCTTTAATTTGCAAAGTTTAGTAGATTTATGGTCCTTGGATAACTTTGGAGAAAGAGTTTACTTACAATACTAGGAAGCTAAGAGCATAAATATGATTATATTCATAGAATCCATATTTACCCAAAAAAAAAGAAAAGAAAGATATAACGAAAAACAGTTTTAGTTTGTATAGTAAACATGAGAGATAGAGAGAGATGAAGCATGAGAGATGAAAAAATAAGATATAGTAAATGAGAGAGACATGTGTGGTGTGTTAGAGAGAGAAGACATGAGCAGAGAGAATAAAAGGATGGAGGAAATGAGGTAATAATTAAAATGGTATTTTAGGAATATTGGTGGGTGAAAAAATAGGATTGTGTTTTTAAAAATTTATATGGTAGCTGGGAAGATAAAGTGGGTGGGAAAATAGGACAGATGGATGGAAATAGCAGCACTCCTTAGCAAAATAGCCATAAAAAATCTATATATATATATATATAAAGCAAAAGGCAGAGAATGGTGAAACATTCAAAATACTAGAAAATGCCCTTGGATAGCAAATATTAAGAATTGAAATTATTAATTAAATGATGATAATATGGTAAATTCACACTTTTTCATATTTAAAAAAATTAAAATTAAAAGAAAAATCAGATAATGGATCATATTTTTATGGAACACAACTACCCATTATCTTTTTTAATTCTAAAATAAATTTAAATTTTTTTTAAAAAAACCTCTCGCTAGCACGGAATTGCGTGCAAAGAGGCTAGTATATATAAAGCAAAAGGTAGAGAATGGTGAAACATTCAAAATACCAGAAAATGCCCTTAGTTAATGCAAACATTAAGATTGAAATTATTAATTAAATGAGGATAATATGGTAAATTCATATTTTTTCATATTTTAAAAAATTAAAATTAAAAGAAAATTCGGATAATAAATCCTATTTTTATGGAAAACAACTACCCATTATCTTTTTTAATTCTAAAATAAAATTAAAATTAAAAAAAAAAAAGCCTCTCGCAGGCGCAGAAGCGCGTGCGAAGAGGCTAGTAAGTAATTCATGCATATTTGGCTTCTATTTAATAAGTGTAATACAAGGGTTTTTTATTTATTTATAAATATTGTTAGTATGGAATGAGTCTATAATAAAAGAAGCTTTATTTATTATTATTCATTTTTTTTTATACAAGAATATTCTACTTTAATTTGATTTAAACTACGAGAAAGGGAGATTTGAAGTCGAGTAAATGATATGATTGACATAACAGAGCCATCCTATATATAATTATCTTCTCTGGTTTGACTCAGTTGAGCTCCAGCTTCTTTTCCTCTTGTTTATTATTTCTCTTTCTTTTTGGTTAGCTTCTTTCTCATATCTATATATGTCGGTGATCATGCAACTATTATTATATAATAGAATTTTATTAATGCATGCATTCGGGCTACCCTGCTTTCTTATATATAACTGAAAATTATTCCTTTTTCGTTTTCAGAGTTTTTATTACAAAGATTCAGACATAAATCTGCATCCATGGCTGCAGAAGTAGTTGGAGCAGAATGGTGCGGTCTAAGGTGGACTGCAATAATGCTTGTGACTGGTTTTCTTGTACTTGCTTCAGCACAAGGAACCAGCTTGGAGCAAGATGATGCTTCTTCAAGATACATTAACGGGACTCAAAAGTTTAAATCTGATAATGATCTATTTACCAGAATGTTCAACTTTCTATGGCAACAAGGTCCAAGATTATGGAGTTATGAGCATGTTTGGCCTGTAAGTTTAATTTTCATTTCCCTTATCATATATTTTGAATTGTAAGTCCTATATTTTTCTTTACAGGAAAAGATGTTTGTGGGTTGTGATAAATGTACGAGTCTATGGAGCTTTTTTTGATTTAAAGGCACTTTTTGCAGTGCTTTATTTATCAAAACATCATTTATCCAGCATATAATAAAGTCTCTGTAAAGGAATTATTACAGATGAGCATGATTGTGTATGCTGTAGCTAGTCTGTGTTTTACACTCACAAAATCTAACACAAACAGATAAAGAGATTCTTCTTCTTCTTCTTTGTTTTGTTTTTTTCTCTTGTTTGGGGTAGTCTTAAGACCTACTCTTATCCTCAAAGGGATAAGTAGGGGAATTCAACTCTTTTTTATAGCAAAGTTCAGCCCAAGACAAATAACCAAACCCCAAAAACATTCTTTCAAGCAGGCACAAACTTACAAGACGATACTTTTTGTGGACTATGGTGGTTTCTGATAGGGGTGTCTGGATTTTAATCCGAATCTGATTTCATATAGCTTACTTTCAATTTAAAACTCAATTACGATCCAAATTCAATTCTAAAGCTTGAAAACCCATGATAATGGTTGTGGAATAGCAGCAGAAGCCTAGATATATAGTGCTTGCTAGAGCACCCTTGTTTAGTGCTTTAAAATAGTTCAGAATTTGCTTCTTTTTATTTATTTATTTATTTTTTTGAGGGTGCAGTAAGTGTTCAAAACTTGACTTATTTATGATGTGGTGAAATTGGATATGCAGGAAATGAAATTGGGCTGGAAAATTGTGGTGGGAACAGTAATTGGATTCCTTGGGGCTGCTTTTGGGACTGTCGGTGGAGTTGGTGGGGGTGGCATTTTTGTTCCAATGCTCACTCTGATTATTGGGTTTGATCAGAAATCATCAACAGCAATATCAAAGTGTAAGTCCTTCCTCACAGGTTTTGTCCTCTTTTACAGTTTTCAGCTGCAACAGAAGCCTCAAATTTTATTGCAGCGTTTATAAAATCCAATCAGGCACCCCAAAATATCATCCCAAGTCATGCTATTTGAAGTCTTGAGTGTTGATGCAATTATTCAATTTATGCGTCAGTGTATACTTCTGGTTATGACCATTAGAAAAAAGCTACTTCTAGTTCTCTTTTCCCCTCTTACATTTTAGTAGTAGTATTTGACTATTTGTCTCAGTGAAAAGCTTAAACTGTTAAGAAATGTGCCAAACAATATATATCAAGCTAATACCATCTCTCGCATGCAACTCCATCCTGCACGTGGAGAGACTGAAAAATGCAGACAGATAGAAGCATATAGGTCCTTTTTTGCTTTCACCGAATGAATCCATAAAAGTGAACGCAATTTTGAATGCTTGTGCTGGTTGGTCAGGTATGATCACTGGTGCTGCACTTTCTTCTGTTATCTACAATTTAAGGCTAAGGCATCCCACGCTTGACCTGCCCCTCATCGACTATGACTTGGCGCTTCTTTTCCAACCAATGCTTGTGCTTGGGATCAGTATTGGAGTTGCTTTCAATGTGATATTTTCCGACTGGATGATTACTGCGTTGCTAATTATTACTTTCTTAGGTAAGAGTTATTTGAAACGAAATCTTTCATGCTTTTCTTGTTTCATCAATTGGACAACTTGTTTGAGTCGTATAGTGATGACATGCAGGCACATCGACTAGGGCATTCTTCAAGGGCATTGAGACATGGAAGAAAGAAACTATAATAAAAAAGGTCACCTTAAGATGTGTTAGTTTGATTTGTAAATATGGCATAACTTAATCCATCCCCTGCATCTTGTCTCACACTCTACTTTTCCAATTTTCAGGAGGCTGCTAGACGACAAATGCAGTCGAATGGTGAGTTGATCTCTCAATCTCTCTTTGCTAGCAATGGTTTTTCATCTTTTGAACCAGGCTAATATATATATATTTTTCATTCAGTGGATCCTAGGGAAGAAGTTGAATACAAACCTCTACCTGGTGGCCCAAGCAATGGCACTCCAACAGAAATCAGGGAATCTAAAAGAACAGAGGTACTAATCTTTGCAGTTTATATTTTCCATGAGGCATTTTAGAGGCTGACTTCTGTAACTTTCTCAGGTTCCTATCATTGAGAATCTTTACTGGAGGGAACTTCAAATTCTTGTTGCTGTCTGGGTCATAATACTTGGATTGCAGATTTCTAAGGTATTTATCAACTATTTGGATGATTTTCTTTATAAGCTTATGATTTGGCACTTCCCTTTTTGCTTTTATGCATTGAGTCAGACTGACGGGAAACTTGTTTGTTGTCACAGAATTATACCACAACTTGTTCAGCTGCATATTGGGCATTAAACCTCTTGCAGGTACCCTTCATGTCCCTTATCAGAAGAAAACATAAGTCTTCACTTTCCACATTTCGCGCTTCAAATACGACCCTCATGTGAGATTGAATTAATGATTTGTGGTTCAAAACCATGATGTTTTTCCTTGTTTTTCCTCAAATGAATTCTTAGATCCCTGTTGCTTTCGGAGTAACTACATATGAGGCAGTTAACCTGTACAAGGGACATAGAGTGATTGCATCCAAGGGCGAATCAAACACAGATTGGAAAGTGCACCAGCTTGTTCTTTATAGTGCCTGTGGCATCATAGCTGGTATAGTTGGTGGATTGCTTGGTCTTGGTGGAGGGTTCATTTTGGGTCCTGTTTTTCTGGAGCTGGGAATCCCACCTCAGGTGAATTTTTTACCTCTCTTTGATGCTTAGTGAGTGGACTAAGAACAGTCATGTTCAATGTAAAACAGCTGAATGACCATCTTTCACTTTGCCTGTTACCGCTGCGAAGACAATATTTCAATGATAAGTGGTAATTATGTGCTATATACTTGTTTGTTTCCATTCCTGGCTCACTCTGATTGAGAACTTTCATGCAGGTGTCAAGTGCCACAGCCACATTTGCCATGACATTTTCTGCCTCCATGTCTGTTATAGAGTACTACCTCCTACGTCGTTTTCCAATTCCTTACGGTAACCATCGTAGCAATTCAAGTTTCCAATAATTTGATGTTGGCTTTAGTCAGTGTTAATTGATTTGTCTTGCAGCTCTCTACTTTGCTGTTGTAGCCACCCTTTCTGCCGTTGTAGGGCAACATGTAGTGAGAAAGGTGGTCATTATTTTAGGGAGAGCATCTATAATTATCTTCATTCTGGCCCTCACAATCTTTGTGAGTGCAATATCATTAGGTATGTTTTCATTCATACATTATGTTAGTGATCATTTCCTGCTCATGAAATGGACTAGGGTATCTTTTTATTTTCCTCCAAATGATTAATGGATGCTTAATGTGTTTTTAAACAGGTGGGGTTGGAATAGCAGATATGGTTGAAAAGATTGAGCACAAAGAGTATATGGGATTTGATAACATCTGCACTTATGATGCCTAGTTTCAGTGACTTGCTGCTTCCACTTCCGCAATCTCAAACTCCTTACCCTACCCTAAGCTTCAAGATTCTTCTGATTTGACAACAAAATTTGGATCCTTTTTCCCCTCAAATGATAACTTTTTTTTGGACCAACTAAGCTGGTCCTACAAGTTATCACTAGCATGAGAGGGAAGAGAAATGAACTGTCCTGAAATTCTTGAGCAGCAATTCTGCTTGTACCTTTTGAGATTTGGAAAACAAATTTGATCAGTTGCTTCCCTAATGATTTATGGGATTTTATTATAATTTCATTTCTTATGGTGAAATGATGCAAGAAAGTAAAGAAAGCATCTTGTATCCTTCTAAGTTTATGAAGGATGATTAGGGCTAAAAAACTGAACCGAATATAGAATTTGAACCCTCAAAAGCAAACTATACAAAATCAGCCAACGTTGCTTTTGGCTTTTGGCTTTTGGCTTTTGGCTTCACGTTATGCACACAATTGACAAAACAACTACCCTTAATTATTTGCTGCCTTATATTTCTATCACATCAAGCAAATATGAACGGGTTAGTTTTTTTCTTAGTGCCTTTGAGTAAAATTGGATTTTGTTTAAAGCATTCTGTTGGACCACTGACTAAATTAATAATGTGAACACAAGAAAAATTGCATGCCGTGTTCAAAGTAAATTTCCATTAATTTGGCTACACTCCAATCTTTCAACAAAATGGGTGGGGAGTTTTTATGTACTTCCATTGATTGGTACAATTGAATATCTTTTGAGTGGAGGCAGCGCTTAGACAATTTGAAATAAAGACAACGAAAGGCGGAGCAATATTTGACATGTTAGGTGCCTTAAACATATGATGTTATTAGATAATGTAACATATTATGTTTTCAAACTGTAAGTCGATATCATATATGATAAGCGTTTAAATCAAGTCCTTATCAAGATCTTATTGTAAAAATCTCCGGCAACATTCAGACATGGCTCAAATCAAATTGGGATGGGTCAAGCCCACCTACAATCTTAATACATTTTGTCCAGTCTCGCATTTATCACACAATACTTGATGTAGCATTTATCTTGTGGTTGTGACACTTGAGAACGATATTTGCTTTTTATCATAGGTATCTAAAATCCAATAGATGAAGATTTTTCAAACAAACGAAGATTTGTGTTTCTCGTTCTCATTATGTAGTTTTAACTTTGTATTATAATGACATGAGAATGAAAATATCGAACATTGAATTTGAGAAAAGAGAAATATCATTAGACTAAAAAGTGGTTAGTTCACACTAGGGCCAGTTTGGCATTGCTGTGCTGTGAAAATAATCGCTGTCAGATTTGCTGTGAGAGAAATCAGCTGTAAGAGAAAGCAGTTAGGCGTTTGGTAAATTTTTTGTTAAAAGTGTTGTTGGTATTAATTTCCGCAAAATCAGAAAATGATTGCCGCATAATCATTAAACCCAACGCCTCTTCAAAACTGATTCCTGCATAATCAGAAAATGAAAGCACCTCATTAGCTGCTTTCCCTTATAGCTTTCTCTCACAGCAATTTTTAACAATAAGTGATTTTCTCACAATTTACCAAACGGGTTGGGCTTCCCAAATTTTTTTAAAAATCACTTATTACCCCAAATAAGCAATGCCAAACGGGCACTTAGAATTCTTAAAATAAAAAGGCTTGTGGAAGCAAAGTGACCAAAATTTACAGCTTTCGATTTACCTTTTGTTTTAGGCTTATTTATGTACATGCCCCCTGTACTTTCAAACTTGTCTCAGATTACCACCTGTGTTTGAAAACGTCTCAAAATACCCCCTACACTTTTAAAAACGATCTCACGTTACCCATTCCGTCAATATTATAGACGTTCCATTACGTGCTTTGGGCCTCACTTCGTTTCAATCTTTAACTTTTGGGAATAAGGGTTTTTCAATTTTAAGAAAGGGGGAAAGGAGGTATTTGGGCCCCCCCTAATTTCTTCTCCAGATTTCTTCTTTCTCCTACATTTGATCAAGTTCTATCTATACTTGTTAAGGAAATTGGTGATAGAGGTGTTGTTAGGCCCATCCCTGCCATGATTGATGATAGGCAACCTATGGATTTGTTCAAATTGTTCTGTTTGGTGAGAGATAGAGGTGGGTATGATTGGGTTTCGAAGAACAGTTTGTGGTCTTTTGTGGCCAAAGAGTTGGGTTTGGATGGTGGAGCAACGGCTTCTGTGAAATTGATTTACTTCAAATATTTGAATAAGCTGGAGAAATGGTTTAGGATACATCTTAGCCTAACCTCATCATCATCCTCATCACATTCAACATCATCTCTTACATCAATATCACTACAAATGCAACTACCATTTTTCTAAGGGTATACTAGTGAAATACCCCCTAAACTTGTACCTAATTTTCGATTTGCCCCTTATCCTTTTTTTTATAGAAAATTTAGGAACCGAACTAATTTTTTTCGCCAATGTACCCCCCAACGTCAAAATCTGACACTTTCCATCCATTCTGCCGTTAAATTGAAGGTTAATTTAGTCATTTCGTGTCTCCACTAAACTGAACCCATGCTTCACCTATTAGTTCCTTCGTTTTGGCTCTATTTTTCCCCCAAAAAATTTCCCTCCATTTTCCCAACCTCCATTTTCGTACCCTAAACCAAAAGGGGATCTAGGGTTTAGGAGAAAACCCAAAATATTAGGAGATGAGGAGGTCCTTACCTGGCAGAGGTCATGGAGGTCATGGGTCATAGAGGTGGAATGCCGAAGGTGAAGAGGGTAGTTCATGGATGGTGCCTTCAGTCGTTTGCTATTGTGGTAAAACTTGATGTGATGGGATGCTTGGAGGCAAGGCAAGGAGAAGTGGGTCTAAATTAAACGCATTTAACATCACGTTCTTCCATCTCTTTCACCTTTTACAAATAATAACTTCTAGCTAGATAAAATAAATAAATAAACGCCAAAGCACAAGCAATTAAGCAAAGAACAATTAAGTTTCCCGGCCACCAAAACTACAAGAATATATAAATTAAAATAAAAGTTCCAACCAAAGCCATAGCCAGTGAAGACTAGCAGAAACAGTGTATACAAAGAAACAAGAAAAAAATGGTGGATGCATCACAGATAATGGTCAGTTGGTGTCTGCATAATGCTGGGCTAAGTGGGTTTCTACAACAAAGAAATTCAAGGTTCAAATAATTTAATTCTTCATTTCATAATTTTTTTACAGAGTCTTTTTTGTCGCAACTTTTTTTTTTTTTTTTTTTCTGGTTTCATCAGAAAAAAAGTTATCAAGGCGTGAGAAGCAGAAGGGCAACTGGTAAGTTGAAAGTGGAGGGTGTGTGTGTGTGAATTAGCAGAGCTCAGAGACTTCAGCAAATTAATCCCAGCTGACTCAACTCAGTTCAAGCTTGTTTTCATGTATGAAATTCTTGCATGCAATCTGAACTTGAAATATCTCCAAAAGTTTGAGAGAGACTTGTACACGGCTGGGCTACCACTGTCTCAAACTTTTGACAAAGAGAGAAAGTACCACTTTTGTGTACAGTTACAAGGAAAAATTCTGAACACAAGAATAGATTCCAAAATTGACTGCTTATGTCTAGAGATTAGTATTCCTCTAACAGTACTTTTAAATTCTGCAGAACTTTGTACAAGAACATGGTTTTGGTTTCAACCATGAGTATTTGTTAGAATAAATGTTCTGTTTCGATTGTTGGGTTTGAGGTGGAAGTTCTGAGGTATCCGATGGCTACTCGGAGCGGGTCAAATTGGTGGAGTCTGAGGTTGCTTGGAATGGTTTACCTTGTTTTAGCTTTAGTATTTGTTTCAGCACAAGAAATTTTGGAGCAGCAAGCTTCAAGTCAGACTCTAGGGGAAGAGGTTGAATCTAATTACTTAATCCGAGTGTCCAGATTTCTTTCGCATCGGGGTGGAGTGGTTTATAAGCATGTCTGGCCTGTAAGTCCAATTTCCATGAACTTTGTCAGATATATATATATTTTGTGATTCTAGACTGATTGTGTGAAGCTGAACTGTTTGGCTGGTGAGAAAATGTTGCTTAAGAATGATTAAGCATGTAAAAAGTTTGGCCTATATATTTTTTACTTCTCAATTTCCATTCCCGATTGTTCCCTCCTACCTTCCTCTGTTTTATCATCAAAGAAACAACTTACTTCTCTGTTACCAATAGGCTAAAAAGCATGGACTCATTTGTTTTTCTCTTCTTAATAATAGATTTGAGTAGGTCTGGCACTCTAGATAGCCCTTACTAAGAAATTTTGTGGTGCATTATTCATTGAAATTTGGGTCACAGGAAATGAGTTTTGGCTGGAAAATTGTCGTTGGAACGATAATTGGATTCCTGGGGGCAGCATTTGGGAGTGTAGGAGGTGTTGGTGGGGGTGGCTTTTTTGTTCCAATGCTCACCTTGATTATTGGCTTTGATCAGAAATCATCAACAGCATTATCAAAATGTAAGTACTTTCATCACAGCTTTTTCCCTTTTCACCTTCTGAGGAAGCCACCTCTTCTGAACTCAAATACATTAGTTTTATAAAATTCCAAAGAATTATAATTAATGAGCAGGAAAATTGATTTTGCATGTTTCTGTGTGGTTGGTCAGGTATGATCACAGGTGGAGCAGCTGCAACTGTCTTCTACAATTTAAGGCTCCGGCATCCGACACTCGAGTTGCCCCTCATTGACTATGATCTTGCACTTCTGTTCCAACCAATGTTGGTGCTGGGGATCAGTATAGGAGTTTCTTTGAATGTTGTTCTTTCTGAATGGATGATCACAATCTTACTCATTATTGTTCTCTTAGGTAACACTTTTCTAAACTGCATCCTTCCTTGTTCACACTTGGACAACTTAATTATGTATATCTGCAGGCACATCAACTAAGTCGTTCTTCAGAGGCATTGAGACGTGGAAGAAAGAAACCATCACGAAAAAGGTAGTTTTAAAATTTGCTTGTTTTCTAGGCTGATTGTATGTTCTGCATCATGTTGTCCATCTAATACTGCACCTTGTTTCATTTCTTCAGAATTTGCTGGATGCTTCCAAAAGTTTGCAATCAAAAGGTGAGTTGGTCACTCATTTCTTCACTTTCTGGTACACGTCTGTCATCTATAGGTTTTTCCAGGCTAACATGCTCCTTAACTAGGTGATGGCAGTGAAGACATAACTATCCCGGGAGGGGTAGGCAACGACACAACTGAAACCAAGGAAACTAAAAGAAAGAAGGTTAGAATTTTCAAACTAAACTTTATGCATGGTTTTAGGGACTGACTTCTTCTGTGACCTTCCCAGGTTTCTATTCTTCACAATGTTCGCTGGAGGCAACTTGGGGTCATAGTTATTGTCTGGATCATAATACTTGCACTGCAGATTGCTAAGGTTTCAATCAAGTACATATGATGTTGATTTTCCTTGATAGCTTATTTATTTGGAATTTCCCTAAGAAGTCAGATTAATAAGAAACTCATTTTTGCTGGCACAGAATTACGCGACGAAATGTTCAGTGGTATATTGGATATTAAATCTCTTACAGGTACCTTCCATGCTGCTTGTATCAGGAAAGCTATCTTCCTTGTGGCTGGAAATGATGATTGTGAAATAAGAACCTAACCATATTGGAACTTTTTCTTCCTTCTTTTTGTTCAGATTCCGGTGACCGTTGGGATAACTTCATATGAGGCAGTTAAGCTATACAAAGGGAGCAGAATAATTGAATCCAAGGGAGAAGGAGGTGCAAACTGGAGAGTGCACAAGCTTGTTTCTTATTGTGCCTTTGGCATAGTAGCTGGAATAATTGGTGGGTTGCTTGGTCTTGGTGGAGGGTTTATTATGGCTCCACTCTTTTTGGAGATGGGAATTCCTCCTCAGGTACATTTCATGCTTCAACATTTTATAAGTTCTGCAGTTGAGTTTGTTTCCTTTGAAAGTTACAATTTTTTTATTAATTACAGTACAATTCACATTGTTTTCATTTCCTTTTTTGCACCCCTCAAAGGGGAAAAGCTATCCTTCAGAAACTTCCTAGGAAATTACCGGACACCTTTAAATCCTCCTTACATTTGCAGGTTTCAAGTGCCACAGCCACATTTATCATGACATTCTCTTCCTCCATGTCTGTGGTAGAATACTACCTCCTAAAACGGTTTCCAATTCCATATGGTAAATTTCTTAACCATTCAAGTTTCTATGTCAATAAGTCTAGAAGATGATTTCTATCTTCAACCAAGTCATAAATGTTGGCTTTTATTTCATTGTGATTCTTCTGCAGCTCTCTACTTTGCTGCTGTTGCTACCGTTTCCGCGATCGTCGGGCAACATTTAGTAGGAAAGGTGATCAAAGCATTAGGAAGAGCATCCTTGATCATCTTCATTCTTGCTTTCACAATATTTGTGAGTGCATTGACATTAGGTATGTGTCATTTTTACATATGTGTCCAGATCAAGATATGAATTTTCTGTTTCACATAGCTTTTGTTTGTGAACAGGTGGGGTTGGCATAGCAAACATGGTGAAAAAGATTGAGCGCAAGGAATCTCTGTGGTTTGAGAGAATGTGCACTCACAAATCTTAGTCTTGTGAACTCTTCTCTTGACTTCCTTAACTCCCAGACCATCAAAATTCTTCAGACACTTCAAATCATGTTGCAATGATTATATGATTTTAAGTGTGAGGAGAATATAGTGTTCCAACAGTAGCACTAAAGTCAAACTTCAATTTTCTGCTTTGCATTTGTTTATTATTTTCAAAATTGTTGGATAGACTTGCTATTCAGATGCATAAACTTGTATTGACACAATTCTAGATATGGATGCATTTGACAAGGATAAAGAAATTGACAAGTATTTGAACCACCACATCACTACCTACAAGATACTACTAATAAAAATCAGCCTATTCGTTCATGCCAAACCTAAGTGAGGGTTTGTAGCTCAAGTTGTTAAGAGAAGCTACTCTTTCACCAAGTTTTTGGGTTTGAATACCCTTCCCAATATCGCTTGTATATGAAAAATAATAATAATAGTAAAAGTAGGTTGTGAAATTTTTTGTTAAACAAATGGAACTGAAAAACCCTTTTGCTGGTCTAAGTATCAAATTACGCAGGCATCGGGTCTAGTCCAGTGAAAAAATACCTTGATTTGCATACTAGTTATCTCAAATTCGAAACCCTATGGCACCGTGGTAGAGTGTGTGTATGTGTGAGAAACCCTCCTCCCTTTACAATTTAGACTGTCACTTATACTTAAAAAAAATATCAAATCACGCAATGTAAACTTTATGCATGAATTTTATGCAAGGGGCTTATACCTCAAGTTGTTAAGAGTATTTACTCCTGCACTATGGCACCGTGGTAGAGTGTGTGTATGTGTGAGAAACCCTCCTCCCTTTACAATTTAGACTGTCACTTATACTTAAAAAAAAAATCAAATCACGCAATGTAAACTTTATGCATGAATTTTATGCAAGGGGCTTATACCTCAAGTTGTTAAGAGTATTTACTCCTGCACTTGAGGTACTAGGTTCGATTCTCACCTCATCTAATATCGCTGATTTTAAAAATAAAATAAAAAACTTATAAAAATTAATAAAATTAGCCAAAACAATCAGTCGGTGGGCATCCTTTCCTCCCCTTTCAAACTAAAATTAGTATACCATGCTCAACATTCACCATTATAGAACTACAAGCAATGTGTGGTAGATAACAAAGGTTGTCATAAGCATTGCTTAATTCCCAGGCAGATTTTATATTTTTAGTGGAAGATAATACTACTCTCTCTTTTTTTTTTCTTTTTTTCTTTTTGTGTGGCCTTAGAAACAGGTTTATGGACGTCATATACTATTTGCTTGGTGATTGAGAAGATAAATAGGAAAAAAAATATGTGAATCTCAAAAGGTTAGCGGTGGATAAAGGGATAGGATTAAGGAGGAGGTCGATTGAGACATCTTTGGTGATGCCAACTTTTGCTGACTCACTCTTCAGTCAATCTAGGACATTCCATTCATATGCCACGTAGGTCTCACATTTATTTTCAGACAATATCTAGGATAAAACCAAAACCAAAACTACATTGAAAAATTCGTACTTAATTGTTAAAATTGAGAGTGCTAAATTGAAATTAATCCATTTTCACCAAATAATTTTCCTGTTATTTTGGGTCTTCTTTCCTTTGAGCCAGAAAATGTCACATAGGAAATTAATTCCAGAAAACAAACAGTAACAAAAGATTCCAAGAAAAAAGAAAAAGAAAAAAGAAGCTAAAAGCTATCACATTGCATTGCATAGAAAAACATTACAAAGCACTTGATCACAAAATAAAAGTCCCTACCTAGCACCAACCAGTTCAGGAAAACAAGAAAAACCCAAAAAAAAAAAAAAAAACAAAGAAACAAAAACGCAAAATATACAGCCTTTCTGAATCTCCAACTTTTTTTCTTTTCTGCCAAACACTGCGTTAGCCTTCGGGTGAGGAGGAAGGAGAAGAAGCCCCTTTGAAGATGAGAAAGCTGAGACTCTCAAGTGTAAAGTAGATGAAGCTTCCTTTAGAATGAGTGAAGAAACACCCAAAATTTGAGCCCACCACACATTGCCAACCGCCCCCATTTCTCATGTCAAACTCCTGAAAAAAAATAAAAAAAATCAATCCATCAATTAGCCACAGAAAGAAAACAGAGGAAATTCTTCAAATATGTTAATTTAGACAAAGTGGCAGACAAAGTTTGTACCTTTTTTATGTGGGCAGCTATGGATCTGCAATCAAAGACATCATAAAGATCCAGAGCTTGAGAAGCAGCAGCCATGGCCTGCATCTGCATCTTCACTGGCATGTCTGTGTCCTCCACTAAAGCTTTGCCTTCCAACATACTTTTCTCCTCTGTCTCTGTCTCTGTCTCTGTCTCTCTCTTTCTCTCTCTGTGTTTTTGTGCTTGAAGAAGAAAACCCAGTTGGGATTTTGTAGGATTAGGGTAGTTCTTATCTTCAAGGAGGAAATGAAGAATATTCTCTCTTGATTTTAATATGAATTTTCAAAGTGTGGTTATCAGAAATAGAAGAGGGAAAAAATGGCACATGTCGCTGCAGGAGGAGGTAGACAGAGATAAACACACCGCAGATTTTGCGGAAGCCCATAAAGGCAATTCCAACCTAGCACGTACTCCAATAAATATTGTTTTTCTCAGTCTTTTCTCCTCACATTATGGACTTTCTTTGACTCTATTCTATTTTTTCAATTATAGAACCAGTAGAGCTCTTGCCACGTTATGGACCATTTTATTTATTTATTTATTTTTGCTTTTTTGGTATGGCTAAGATTGGAGGTTTTTGTATTGCTGTCATCTCAGCCTGATAATTTAAGATTTTGAGGTTTACGGATGATCCTAAATCAAGGTGAGACTTACTCATGTTTGTGAATTTCATCTCACATTTCCAAGAAATTTTCTCAATAAATTGAAGTGATGTCTACTCATGTTTGTGAATCCCATCTCATCTCATTTTTTTCAAAAACTTCTGTTTTTTACTTTGGAGTATTGAATTTGAAATATCTTCCAATATTATGTGGTAAATTATCAGTAAAATTATTAACGGGTTAATTCTAAAAACATTTCAATTTACTTATAAGGTCCCAAAACCCTATTAAACATTTCTCCTCTTTATTTTTTTTGTTTTTAACATAAGCGATCTAAATTAAGGAAGGGGGATTCGAACTTAGGTGCAGAGTGGGGAGCATAACCGCTCTAGTAAACTTGGTTAAGCTCATATTTGCAAACATTTCCCCTTTTAATACTATCAATAATAAGATAAGATCAATTTAACAAGATTCATGCCTGAACATTTTTCTTTTCTTAAAATAAATAAGCTACATTATTTATACAATTCCTTATTGATCTTTTTCAAATCCAATTCCATGGTATATTCCTTGATACCCTGATTTTGTTGCATAATCTATTTACTTGGCTCTGACTTCTCTTTTATTTCAATTTTTATATGTATAGAATCACCCATAGTTGATTATGTGAATGAGTCACTAACTTGCAATTTGCTCTATATTTCATGTATAGGGGTTGTTGATGTTGACATTTTTGTCATGGGGATTTTTAGGAGGTGATTTGATTTGATACGAATATCATGTCATTCGGCCTAGAAATATTTACAAGTCATGAAGGCGTATATTATTATGATTTTCGATTGGAAGTTTTTGCTAAAATATGAGAAACTATGAGAAAATATTTGTTTGTGAGAATTTTTTGTGTATTCCTCTCCTTATAGGCGGTCATATTTATAATACAATGGATCCTTAGTGGCCAAGTAAAATAATAAATTCTTATTTATATTTACAGTAGGAAATCAGGAATTAAAGTAAATAAGTTACAATTAATATGGGAATCCTTGGTATGCAAGGAAAGTCAATGGTCCACGAGTCACCCCAACACTCCCTCTCACGTTGGTGCATAGATGTTGCCAATGTCCAACTGGTCCAATGAATTGTGGAACGCTCTACTGGAAATTGCCTTTGTCAAAATATCCACCAATTGATCCTCGGACTGCACAAAGGGAAACTGAATCACTTTAGCCTCAAGCTTCTATTTGATGAAGTGTTGATCCACCTCAACATGTTTGATGCGATTATGTTGAACCGGATTTTGTGCAATAGCGATTGCAGCCTTGTTGTCACAAAAAAGATTCATTGGGGATGTAGGTTCATACCCAAGTTCAGTAAGCAACTTTCTTAACCAAAGGAGCTCACAAATTCCTTTAGTCATACCTCTGAACTCGGCTTCTGCACTAGATAGAGCTACTACCTTATGTTTCTTGCTCCTCCATGTCACCAAATTACCTCCCACGAATATGAAGTAACTAGATGTGGATCTTCTATTTATTACACTGCCTGCCTAATCTCCATCTAAATACCCATCAATATTCAGATAACCATATTTTGAGAACATAAGTCCTTTTCCGGGTGCATATTTCAAATATCTAAGTATCTGAAGAACTACATTCATATGGTCTTCACTTAGAGAATGCAAATATTGACTGACAACGCACACCGCATAAGCAATATATGGTCGAGTATGTGACAAGTATATCAATCTTCCCACTAACCTTTGGTATCTTTTTTTGTTAGTTGGAACTTGATCCGGCTATTCTCCAAGATGATGATTATGAACAATAGGAGTGTCTACAGGTTTGCAATCTAGCATTCTTGTGTCTATCAACAAGCCCAAGACATATTTCCTTTGAGAGAGAAATATGCCTTGCTTTGATCGGCCCACCTCTCCCAAGAAATACTTGAGTCCACCTAGATTTTTCATCTTAAATTTAGTAGCCAAATAGTCTTGTAGCTAAGATATTTCATGTTTATCATTCCCAGTAATAATCATATCATCAACATAGATTATTAAAGTAGTTACCTTCCCTTTTTGATGTTTCAAGAACATAGTATGATCTGAGTTACTCTGTTTGAAACCATTGTTCTTCATCGCCATGGTGAACCGGCCAAACCATGCACGCGGTGATTGTTTCAATCCATACAATTCCTTTCTTAATTTGCATACTGTTCCAATCTTAGTAGTATTATATTAAGGAGGAATGTCAATACATACCTCCTTTGTGAGTTCTCCATGCAGGAAAGCATTCTTTACATCAAGCTGGTGTAGTGGCCAATTCAAATTAGCTGCAAGGGACAGTAAGACTCTGACGGTGTTTAACTTTGCTACTGGAACAAAGGTTTCTTCATAGTCTATATCGTAGGTTTGTATGTATCATTTGGCCATAAGCCTTACCTTGTATCGCTTGATAGATCCATCAACATTGTGTTTAATAGTAAACACCCATCTACATCCGACGGTCATTTCCCTTGTGGTAAAGTTTCCAGTCTCCAAGGCTGATTTTTCATAAGAGCTTTCATCTCTTCTTTTATAGCTTGAGCCCAATTAGGGTTTTTCAATGCTTCAGCAACCTTGGTTGGGATACGGATAGCAGACAACTGATGCACAAAAGCCTTGAGTGGTTTAGATAGTTTCTCAGTGGATACATGATTCGCAATTGGATACTTTGATGTCTTGCTAATATTTGGTGAATAATGATTTGGTGGCTTCCCACGATTCTACCGGAAAGGTAATTGATATCCAATATATTTAACCTTTAAATTCTCAAGTGTAGTAGAAGTGGTTACTTCAAAGATATTTTCAGGAGATTGGTATGTTGGTACTGTTGAGTGAGATGGAGGATTTTCAGCTTGTTGCTATAGGTTGTTTGTAGGAGTGAGACTTAAATCAAAAGCAGATTCGCAGGGGTTAGGTGATAGATCGTCAGGAATGGACGATTGATCGGTTTTCAACAAAGAAGAACATTGTGTTCCACGCGCAGGGCAATCAATCGTCGATGTTGGACAAGAGATCGTTTCATGGCCGAGAGAAGACCCATGCTCTAGACCTTGTGGCGATCGATCGTTAAAGGTAAGACGATTAATCGCTTTTGTGCAGGCGAAAATTTCTTTTTTTTTTCCAAGTTGCTCCAATTCTGCTCTTCACTCCGTATCTCCCCTGAAGTGTAGAATTAGATGCGGGATCATGGAAGAAAATCTCATATTCCAGAAAGGTTATACCTAAAGTGACATAGGTATGGCGGGTAGAAGTGTGATAACACCGATAACCTTTCTGCTGGGTGACATATCCCAAAAAAACACAACGAATGACGCATGGATCAAGCTTGCTATGTTGATTTTCGTAGAGATGAACAAAGGCCACACATCCTAAGATTCAGGGTGTGAGCACCAAAATAGAGGGCAGAGCCCGTGTTGCGCAAGCACTTGTAGGGGAGTACGAAAGTTCAGGACCACATATGGCATGCGGTTGATTAGGTGAACGACGGTGACGATAGCATCATCCAGTGATGATGAGGAACATGAGCACCAATCAGAAGTGCTCAGGCTGTTTCCATAAGATGTCGATTCTTTTGTTTAGTAACATCATTTTGTTTATGTGTGTGAGGACAAGTCATCTTATGGATAATTTCATGTCATTGGAAGTAAGTCTGAAAGTCATGATTGACAAATTCTCCACCATTGTCTGAGCAAAGAATCTGTATTTTAGCATTGAACTGAGTTTGCATCTGTTTGTGGAAGAATTGAAACAGTGAAAACACTTCATTTTTATTCTTCATCAAATAAAGTTATGTCATCTGTGTACAATCATCTACGAATGTGACAAACCATTGAACGCCAGAAGAAGTAGTGACAGGTGAGGGTCCCCAGACATCAGAATGAATTAACATAAACGGAGTGGTATACTTGCTCGTACTCAACGGATAGGGCACACAATGACTCTCGACCAAAATATATGTGTCACATTTAAAGTCGTAGTCCTTAAAATCCGAGAATAAATCTGGCAGAAGATGCTTCATATAATTAAAAGACGGATGTCCCAATCGACGGTGCCACAACCAGATTTGCTTTTGTTTGCTATCAGAGGGATGCATCGCACTGTTAGCCATGTCGGGATTGAAGTCATCCACATAATAGAGACCTCATCGCTTAGTACCACAACCAAGAATCTCCTTGGTGTGAATATCATGAAGCAAACAAAAACTTGAGTAAATTAGTACACAACAATTCAATTGTTCATTAATTTGACCAACTGACATCAATTTATTGGATAGAGATGAAACAAGTAAAATATTAGATAATGAGAGATACGATGAGAGAGCAACAGTGCCAGCCCCTGTCGCAGGATAAGTAACTCTATTAGCATTAGCAATGCAAGTTCGTCTAGGTTGGGTAGTATTCAGAAAATCATTAGGATCAAATGTTATATGATCAGTTGCACTGGAATCAATTATCCAGCCTATGGAATCACTCTTATTTGAAGTATGAAATCCATAACTAGTACCATTACTGGTAGTATCGCATTGTGTTTGATCTTTTGGGTAGTATTCAGAAAATCATCAGAATCAAACGTCATATGATTAGTTGCACCAGAATCAATTATCCAGCCTGGTAATCACTCTTATCTGAAGTATGGAATCCATAACTAGTACCATTACTAACAGTATCGCGTTGTGTTCGATTTTTAAGAGTAGCCCATCATTCGGGGTAGCCATGCAATTTGAAACAAGTCTCACGAGTATGTCTCGGATCATCACAGGATGCATACTCTCGTCCATGTGTCGGGGTCGTTAGTCAGAAAGTAATCTATGTAGTGGAAGATGCATAGGATACAGGTTGAGTTGGAATCTGGATTGGAATCTGAGCCGAAGTTGGGGTCTTAGTTTGAGTCAGAGTTGATATATGAGTCGGAATCATAGACATATTCGGGGTTTGGGTCTTTTTGGAAATGAATTCTTCAAAGATTTGGGTCGAAATCAGGGTCTTGGTCTGATCCTGAGTTAGGAGCTGGTTTGGGGTCTAGTTATGCATCGTTAGGAACTATGAGCACTCAATTCGGCTAGGGTCGGGGTCTGGTTCTGCATCTTTACGAACTGAGCCATCTAAGCAATCAATTCGGCTAAAGTCGAGTGAGAAGGAGAGGCGGGGTAAATGGTGCTACCTCTATGAGAAGTGAAAAAATCATCCTCCCCCATGGTGGTAAGGGTTTGAAACTAGAGTCAACAATCTCAAGATCAATGCTCTGATACCATGCTAAAATATGAGAGAAGAATTGTTTGTGGGAATCTTTTGTGTATTCCTCTCCTTGTAGGAGGAGGTCATATTTATAATACAACAGAGTCTTAGTGCCAAGTAAAATAATGAATTTATATTTCTACTTACAATAGGAAATTAGGAATTAAAGTAAATCAATTACAATTAAAATGGAAATCCTTTGTGTGCAAGGAAAGTCAATGGTCCACAAGTCAAGCCAACATGTTTTTTGTTTTTTTTGGTTGGAATTTTCAAACAAAGTATATATGGATTATGGAGGAATTACAATGACAATTTGTAAAGTGTGTAACTTTATATAGTTCAAAGGTTACAAAAAGATAACCAATATGTAGCCCAAAAAAAAAAAAAGAGATAACCCATGGGAAGTGTTGGATGCAAAATATAAAAATTAGTGAGACATGGAAAAAAAAAAATCTGAGGGCAGACTAGCCATATATGCATATTTAAGGGGGTGGCTTTTAGAAAGACGTGGTTAAATACGTGTAAGTGTAGACAATGTTCAACAGATCAGAGTGGCGCAGCGGAAGCGTGGTGGGCCCATAACCCACAGGTCCCAGGATCGAAACCTGGCTCTGATAAAAGAGAAGGCTTCCAAACGCTTTTTTTTGTCTTTTTCGTTTTTGGATTTTTGGGCTTGCTATTGGACTTTTTTGCTTATAATTTACTCACTATTGGGCTTCTAGTCCTTTCACTATTAATAAACCCAATACTTCACTAGCATCGATGATATTGTTTTCTTTTGTTGTTTTTTTTTTCTTTTCAATTTTTAGTTTTTCTCCTCTAATATTCCTTATAAGGAAAACATAAAATAGGAAAAGTAAATTTATAAAAAAAAAAAATTAGTTTAGGAAATGAAGAATCTATTTAGTTCTTTTCGTACTATTCGTTGTATGTATGCTCACTTTATATGTAATCAGACGATGCATCTTTTTGCTAAGAACGTGCTTGTGTGTCTCAATTTTCATGTTAGGATATAAGAAGACCTTTCTAATGCGCTTAACTTATGATACCTAATTGAATGAAGTGTCTTTTGAACAAAGAAAAAAAATACCCAACATCTTGCCCTTAAATTGCCCAAAGAAGAAAATTCAAGTTCTAAATCACCTCCTTTCCTTTTCTCTTGTGGCATGAATAGAGAAAACAATGATTTTTTCCCCATGCTTATTCCCACCCACCCTTAGCACGCAAAGCACGTGGCAAAAATGTAGGGCTTGACTTTGTTATGTAGCTATTTTGGTTGTGGTTTTTTTTATTTAAAATTTTAAATAAATAAATAAATAAATAAATAATTTATTTTTGTGGTCTGTGTGGTTCATAAGTCTCATACCCCTTATGTCATGATAGGAATAGGATGAGAAAATTTATAACACACATACATAAACAAAACAATTTCCAAAGCACCACCAAAGAAAAGCATAAACGTAAATATTAAACATTTTATTTAAGGACAATAATGGAGGTAAAATAAAATAAAATAAAAAGACACAAGCACTAGGCTCCGAATCTTATTAGGTAGTTTGTCAAAACACCCATCAAAACAAATAATACTATTAGGAGCATCGTTGTCACATATCTACAGATAACATATATAATCACAATTACATAATTAGACAATTATTTATGGGGTAATATAATAACAAGAATATATGTTCTGCCGACACTTTACTTGGCCAATTCACAACTGGTGTTGGCTAAAAAACAAAGTGTCAAGTGGGGGCATGCATAGCTTCTCATTGGTCATTGAGTGCAAAAAGAAAAAGAAAAAGAAAGCTTCACTACGCTTACTAATCTTTGTTTTGCTTACATATGGAGAGAGAGACACAGCAGAGAGAAACAGACTGATTTGTGGTGGCATTTGATACTATCTTGACTATTCTTAATCACCATCTCATCTGTTGAAAGTAGTTCAATTGTGAAAATTCCATAAAGGGTTTTCAATTTTGTTCAGTTTTCTTTCTAGTACACAGTTCAATTGGTCAACTTCTTCACTTTAGCATGGAAACCAGTTCATATCTTTCCAACCCTTTTCTGGGTTTCAGAGAATTTGCTCAAAGTCTGAAGCTTTGGTGAAATTCCATTCAATTTTTATGTTTTCTTGCTCCATCAACTAGTTTGTGAACTTGGTAATTTTCAAATTTGTGTTTTAAGTTCTTGGCACAGAGCCTTGTCTTGTAATTCCAATCCAGCATAGTTACTACTAGGAAATGATGCATTCAACAAAATCTGAGTCTGATGTCACAAGCTTAGCTCCATCATCACCATCAAGGTCCCCAAAGGTACCTGTATACTATGTGCAGAGCCCTTCTAGGGACTCTCATGATGGAGACAAGTCCTCATCAATGCAGGCCACTCCAATTTACAACAACAGTCCCATGGAGTCACCCTCACACCCCTCCTTTGGCCGCCACTCAAGGAACTCCTCCGCGAGTCGATTCTCGGGGATTTTCAGGTCCTCTTCGGGTAGAAAAGGGGGTAGGAAGCAGAGGAATGACAAGGGGTGGCCAGAGTGTAAGGTGATTATGGAAGAAGGGGCTTATGATGATTTTGATAAGGGGCTCTCGCGGCGCGTGCAGGTCTGCATTGCTCTCCTTAGCTTTGTGATGTTGTTCACTATCTTCTGCTTGATAATATGGGGTGCAAGCAGGCCTTACAATGCAACGGTTGTAGTCAAGGTATGCTAATTTTACAACTTGTCATTGTCTAATATTTGTTCCAAATTTTTTATAGTATATATGTCTTTATCATCATTTGATACTGAATTTTGTCAAAGTTCTTATTCTGATGTTGAACAATGTGATCCTTAGCCTTTTATAGTGTGAGACATAATGAAAAATGATTATTTGTGGGAATTGGACTTGTTGGTTTTCTATTTTCAAAATGGCCTTTATGATAAGTTGGTGTATTAGGCAAAAAAAGAAAAGTGCGTGGGGGGTTTTAATTCTAGGTAATGTAGCATGAAGTGGGAATTTTGCTGTTGTAAACAGGATGAGATTGTTTTGGTCTAACGGAGGACTTGTGATTCTTGCAGAGCTTGGAAATTAGTAACTTCTATATTGGTGAGGGTTCAGATTTCAGTGGGGTTCCAACAAAGATGTTGACAGTGAATGGCTCATTAAGATTGAGTGTGCACAACTCTGCTTCAATGTTTGGAATTCATGTTAGCTCCACACCTATCATTCTCGCCTACTCAGAGATTTCTGTGGCAACTGGCCAGGTTGGATTCTGTGCTCCATGAATACCATTTTAATCTCTAAGAAAATTGGTGATCAATCTGCTTAATCTTAAGGGTAAACTACCATTTTGGTTTCTCTTTTTTGACATTTGGGTGCCTGAAGTTTCAATTTGCCAATTTGCAAGGGACCTAAATGGTTTTCAGGTCAGAACACAGGAACCAAAATCGTAATTTACACCACTAAGATGCTATGTTAACAAACAATGAAAGTTGAGTATTTAGGTTAAGTTGTAGCCTGTTGCACAAAATAGGCAAAAGAGCAAAGCTTATTGAACCAACCCAATAAAGATCAATGGCTGTTCCATTGCCATTGGAACCTCATGGTAAGTTTTAACTTCGCTAACTTTGTTGTTGCAGTTGAAGAAATATTATCAGCCAAGAAAGAGTCTCCGAACAGTATCAGTGAACTTGCAAGGAACTAAGGTTCCTCTGTACGGGGCTGGATCAAGTTTGACATACACGAAGACTGGTGCGTTGGTTCCAATTCCATTGACCTTAAAGTTTGAAATCCGGTCTCGAGCGTTTGTGGTTGGGAAGCTAGTGAAAACGAAGCATCGAAGGCGAATCTCGTGCCCTTTGGTTCTGGATCCCACTGTTACCAAACCCATCAAGTTCAAGAAGAGTTCATGCACTTATGAGTGATGTCCTTCAGCATTGAGGTACATACTTGCAGTATGTGTTACTCATTGCTTGTGAAATTTCATGGAGCACGGAGTACTGCAATTTGAGTTGAGTTGCTCATTTTCGACAAGTTAAAATCTTCGCTTTCTTTTCTGGCCTGATTAAAATCCCTACTTTGACAATTCCTGGCACTGGTTTAGTTGTGATCCTCTGTGAGGATTGTGCAAATGAATGTAAATAAGTTTGAATTTGTGTTATGCATGTTGTATTGCATGAACGATTTCAACGACAATGAAGTTTTGGATGTGCAGCACAATGTTCTGAGTCGTATAATTGGAGGGTCAAATCCTCTGCTCACCTCTTCTAGCTGATATCTTACTTTACAAGTCTTTAACACCAAATCATAATCTCTAGGCGCTAAACCTTAAAGCAACCTCCTTTTAGACACAAGTAGAATATTAATATGAGAAAAGAAAAAGAAAACTGTTATCAGTACTTCAAAATAAATAGAATACTTTGGGTTGCAAATAACAGCTCCCAACATAAATGGAATATTGTAATTTCTACGTTGATCGCATCTAATCTAGTATGTATTCTCACATTGAGTTAAAGCGGTGAGTAAAAATATTTTATTTTAAAAAAGTGAATCGATGGAAGGGAAATTCATTATAGCAACAGTTTCATAATGACTTTTCCATGGTCAACCTTATTTTGTACCTGAAAACATGGTTCGTAGTGGCTACCACAATAAGGATGTACAAGCAATAAGAAATAGTTCATGCATGTTATATTCAAAATAAAATTTCAACAAAAAGAGGAATATTTGAGATTTTCTAAAAGGCTTTTTATCACAAATGGTCCCTGACGTTTGCGAAATTATCACATTTCGTCCCTAACGTTTTTTTGTGACACTAATGGTCCTTAAGGTTACCCTCTTCACATCAAAATGGTCCTTGCCGTTAGCTTCTGTCAAATTTTCTGTTAAGTTGCTAACGTATCACGTGTGTGGAGCCCACACATCCAATAGTATAAAGCCATGTGGCTTTAAACAAAATAAAATATATTTTAAATATTTTAAAATTTAAATCCATAAAAAAGAAAAAGAAAAATATATGCACCCTGCATTCTCACTCTGGCTGCGCGCTTCCCCCCTCGCAGACCAACCTTTTTCCTCTCTCTCCCTACTCATCCTCCCCTCTCTCTCTCTCTCTCTGTTTTAAAAAAAAAACTTAAATCCATAAAAAATAAAAAAATGCACTATGATCATCCCCTCTCTGTCCTCCCTTTGCCACCGCTGCGCCTCCCCCCTCGCAAACACACTCTTTGCCTCTCTCTCCCTCCTCTTCATTTTTGGAAAACCTTGATGAATCTTTGCAGAGTTCATGGGCACTTGGAGCTAGGGGATCGGTGTGCTGAGCTTATTGAGCAGCTAGATCCCTCCAGCTTAAATGAGCAATCAAAGGCTGGCCTTGTTCCTACAAAAGATTCGGACCTTGTAACGGAGAAAGAGAAGAAAAAAAATTAGCAGCCCAAATCTTTTAGAAGTCAGGAGCCGAGTCCATGAATATCGAGCAGGTGATACATCTCATCCTGAGAATGATAAGATTTATGCTCAACTTAGGGGTTTAAGGGAACAAATGAAGGAGGCTGGTTACATTCCAGAGACTAGATTCGTGTTACATGACATGGATCAGGAAGGCAAGGAAGATGCTTTGCTTGCCCATAGTGAGAGACTTGCTGTAGCTTATGCCCTCCTCAGCAGCCCAGCTCGTTCATCTATTAGGGTAATCAAGAATCTTCGTGTTTGTGGTGATTGCCATAATGCATTGAAGATTATTTCAAAAATTGTAGGCAGGGAACTCATCATGCGAGATGCTAAGAGATTCCACCATTTCAAAGGGAGAGGGAGAGGGAGAGAGAGAAATAGGAGGAAGAGTAGGGAGAGGGAGGCAAAAGGTGGGTCTGCGAGGGGGGAAGCGCGTAGGCAGAGTGAGAATGCAGGGTGCAGGTATTTTTCTTTTTCTTTTTTATGAATTTAAGTTTTAAAATATTTAAAATATATTTTATTTTGTTTAAAGCCACGTGGCTTTATACTATTGGATGTGTGGGTTCCACACACATGCCACGTCAGCAACTTAACAGAAAATTTGACAGAAGCTAACGGCAAGGACCATTTTGATGTGAAGAGGGTAACCTTAAGGACCATTAGTGTCACAAAAAAACATTAGGGACGAAATGTGATAATTTCGTAAACGTCAGGGACCATTTGTGATAAAAAGCCTTTCTAAAATAACTAAAAATTGACAATTTCATTTATTTATTCTAATAATATTACAAAAGAGAAAAAAAAGAAAAATACAAAGGCAACAATTGCATCAATCAAGGCAGGTGTGAAAGGCAATAGCATCAATCAAGGAAATTTGGACATATATTTGACTGACACTAGATATTAAAGACCTTCCTTCATTTTCATCTTCATGTTACACAGACCCCCGCTTCTCAGTTCTCTCACTGATATAAAAGCTTCTCACAAAGACCCTGTCTTTTACACCATAGATCTCATTCAAGATCCACAAGAACCGCACTTCCCTCTGCAAAATTCTGATAAACCCATTGCTCAACACCATGTTTAGACCAAAACCCACTTCAAGATTGATCCTTTTAACCCTCACCCTTCTCCTATTAGTCAATTTCCTAACTTCCATCAAAGCCTCTGAACCCACCGCAGATGAAAATGAAGATGGTGAATTGGAGGAGCTATTGGCATTGGATGAACAAGTGGAACAAGAAGAAGAGCAAGAAGGTTCCAGTGCCACTGTGAGGTCCTCAGAGGCAGAGGTGTTAACCAAAGCCCAGAGGATTGTTCTTGAGCTTAACCATGACAACACAAAGAGGGTCATTGAAGGGCATGAGTTTGTTCTGGTTCTTGGGTATGCCCCTTGGTGCTCTAGGAGCGCTGAGCTTATGCCTCAGTTTGCTGAGGCTGCAACTTCATTGAAAGAATTGGGAAGCCCCCTTTTGTTGGCTAAGCTTGATGCCGAGCGGCATCCGAAAACGGCGTCGTCTCTTGAGATCAAAGGGTTCCCTACTCTGCTTCTGTTTGTCAATGGCACCTCTCATGTGTACACCGGTGGCTTTTCTGCGTAAGTGGCTCTCAAATTTGGTCAAACTGTTTAATTGAAATATTTTATGTGAATCTTTGTTGTTTTGTCGTCAGTGAGATGATAAAATATAACTCAGCAGATAATTTCCGTGCTTTATGTGCTTGTTATTGTCCTTATAGTGTATTTGACTTGAACAATTTTTTATCATTTCTGTGCAGCATGAATATAATGTACGTATGTGTTTGAATATATACATCAACTGAGTTGTGCATTTCCATTAATGTTCTTGTTGGGAAAATTTTGATTCAGGGAAGAAATAGTGATTTGGGCAAGGAAGAAAACCGGTGAACCTGTTATTAGGATAAGCTCAGTGACAGAGGCAGAAGAGTTTCTCAAAAAGCAGCATATATTTGTTGTTGGTCTGTTTGAAAAATTTGAGGTTGGTGCACGTTTATTGTTTTTCAAGATTTTCTTAGAATGCTACACAAGAAATACTGTCAACCTGATTTTGAATCTGGGGTTAGAATGAGGCCTCTGCCTTGATTTTATATTTGTTTGGACAGTATTTATATTCTTGGGCTTATATGTTTGTTCTGAAATTATTCAGGGGCCTGACTACGAAGAATTTGTAAAAGCAGCAGCAGTGGACAATGCAATCCAGTTTGTAGGAGTAAGCAACATTGAGGTTGCTAAAGTTCTCTTTCCAACTGTAAAACCAACTAATCTTTTCCTTGGAATTGTGAAAAGTGAGCCAGAAAGATATACTTCATATGGTGAGTTGGTGAATGAGTAAAACTTTTCTGTTACCGAAGCAATTTTTCTCTCAGAAAAGCTTGTTATTTGTAGTTCAATTTTATTCTTGTATTTGTGCTTTGTCTAATTTATATCTCCTTTATTTTTCCAAGGTGATGAAATTTATTGTTTTCCTGCTTCCTTGTTCAACTTGGTCAATATGTGATTTTTGCTCCTTTTTTTATTAAATGAAGTTTATATTCTGTGAACAATAAGTGGACATATTTTTGAGTTACGGACTTATTCTAACATATTTTTGAGTTACGGACTTATTCGAACGTATTCATGAATTTGTTTGGTTTTGCAGAAGGGACCTTTGAAACGGACAAAATTTTGCAGTTTCTAGACTATAACAAGCTTCCATTGGTTAACAAACTGACTGAAACAAATTCCGCCAGAGTTTACTCCAGCCCTATTAAACTTCAGGTTGCTGTTTCTTTCAATACATCATATCTTTTTTAAGCTTCAATCATAAATTGTATTATTATTATATATATGTCTACATCTTTTTGTTGAATTTTTATATTGTTTTACCATGTACCTTGTTGTAGATGAAAATTTGAAGTCTGGACAATATTAAATGAAAAAGGTCATTGAAAATAAATAAATAAGAAGCAACAATTGTGTGTACAATACTCAAAATTGTACATTGAACTAGTACACTCGGTAGACAATTAAGAGCCAAGTTTGGCCTTCTGAATTAGATTTTTTGAGAAACAGTAATCAAAAGCTACGTTAAGATCTTCCAAACTTGTGGAAACTGTTCATCTGTCTTCTGGATTCTGGAATTCAAGATACTCAAAATGACAATTTGCAGGTTTCTGCCATTCAATGTAAATCATATGTCAAAATAATATTTGTGGACGTACATTAACTTTTAAGGGTTACACTTTTTGAAGCTTAGTATCAATCACAATTTGGAAATGCGAAAGCATACTTGCAAGGTTATTTTTTTTAATAACTCTCTTTTATTATTGCCTAGGTTCTTGTCTTTGCAGAGGCATATGACTTTAAGAAACTTCTTGAGCCCCTTCAAGATGTTGCTAGACAGTTCAAGTCAAAGGTACTCAAATGCACTAAATGTTGAAGCTATTGGGTGAACTGGTTAAACCTACTAATGATTTTTCCTTTGTCATTCTCTTGATCCAGATACTGTTTATATATATAGACAATACAGATGAAAACCTTGCTAAGCCGTACTTAACGTTATTTGGGCTTGAAGAATCAAATAGTACTGTGGTCAGTTTCCCACATCTGAACTAGATGTTGACTATGAGTTCTTGTTTTTTGTCAAATAAGCTTTTAATAAGGCTATAACTAATCAGGTTTTGTATGTGCTCTGAACAGGTGACTGCTTTTGATATCAGTGTCAACTCTAAATATTTATTAGAGTCAGATCCAACACCAAGCAATATCAAAGTAACAATTTCTCATGTTGTGAATTTTCCTTGTGAAGAATATCTACCTAGGCCACTAAAATTCTGAATTGGCTTTTGTAGGAGTTCTGCTCAGGTCTTCTGCGTGGTACTCTATCTTCGCACTTCAAATCACAACCAATACCTGATAACGTGAGTCCCCTCCCTTCCTCTTCAAAGGTTTTTGGATCAGTGATGATAACTTAATCTTGGAATCCTATCTTAGTTTCTTTTCTATTAGGATACTTTTGGACAATAGTTGCATGATTGGTTCTCTGTGTGTTACATTATCCTTTAGCCAAAAAGTTTATGTTATTCGCTGAGCTGGTGAATTGTGAACCAACCAAAACTGTAGTGTGGTGTTTAACATAGCCATTAAGAACAAATATGAAGGCACTTCTTGTAAACTTATTGTTCTATAACATAAAGTATTGTCTAAATCAGCCAATAAATCTGGGAGATGCATAACATTTTTATGAATTTTTTAAATATATGCTATATCACATATTTTGATCTTACTTCGATACAATTGCGAAAATTGCAGACAAATGAAACTGTCCAGAGCATTGTAGGAAAGACATTTGATGACAAGGTTTTAAATAGTCACAAGAATGTTCTACTAGAGGTATGTGTGTTTCTCCCTTCTACTTCTGCTCACTTGATCACATCTAAGCGGAAGTTGCTCATGTTTGAAAAAGAAAAGTATGTAATAATATTTCTGTTATATATAATTATGCACTGTTATGTTAGGATTTGTCTTGCTTATCAAACAAAATATGAAATATGGAATATCAATGCTCTTAGTTTGGCTGAGCTATGTTATGATCGTATTCTTTGATATTCTTTACTCTATGAGCATGTACATTGTACATTGATACATGTACTGCACCTATTTTTCCCGAAAAAGAAGCCATTGCATAAAGTAGGTAAAAAACACTGAAAATACGAAGAATTGTAGAATTCATCATATTTTTGTACTAGTAATCTCGAGTTCCATTGGTCAAGATACATAGAAGAAACCACTTCTTTAAAACAAAGAATTATGGAATTCAATAATAACCTTGATCTCCATATGATAGCGGTGACGGTGAGTGAATTTTTTGAATATACTTAACTATATACACCAAAACACTACCCCACCCAACTTCCAGAATTTTTTTAAATCTTAATTGGTGTTTAGGTTTCAGAATTTTCTATAGAGAGACTATTTGGACTATGCCCATAGAAAATTTATCATAATTGTGAAACAGGTGTTCACACCATGGTGCATCAACTGCGAGACCACTAGCAAACACGTTGAGAAGTTGGCTAAGCACTTTAAAGGTTTGGATAATCTAGTCTTCGCAAGAATAGATGCTTCTGCAAATGAACATCCAAAACTGCAAGTAAGTGTTATTTTTGGGATCATGTATTGGTTTTCAATATTGGATAAAACCCTAGCTTTTCATGTAATTTATGACCTTGGACATTGGATAAGCACTAAGGAGATACAGACGTGAACTTACTCTCATCCTGTGTTGATAGCATCTCAGAGCATGGGGAGGGCTAGTTATGAATATGCCTTTGTTTCAAGCACTTCCTATAGCATTTACTTATGTCCTGTTAGAGCATTTAGAGTTCCAGTCGTCTTCAATAGCTTGATAAGTCCTGGCTGTGAATCCTTGTTTGGTCCTCTGAAAATAGTGAGGCATTGTACATATAGACAGAGGGTGTCAATTTCCAACCAATTTAATATGGCAGAAATATTATCAATGAGAACCAACTCCGAGTCTCTAACCATGAAGTTTTCAGTTGATGAGACGCTAGAGTGATGATTTTGAAATCTATCTCAGTGATTATTGTTTGTTATTGCAGGTAAACGACTATCCAACACTCTTATTTTACACAGCCAATGATAAAGCCAATCCGGTAATTAGACATTACACATCCCGGTTTTTCTGTTATATTCCAATCCATAGAGCCATCTTATGCAAGAAATGTTTTCCACTCTGCAGATCAAACTTTCCACAAAATCCAGCTTGAAGGACCTGGGCACAACTATCAACAAACATTTGAAAGCGAAAGCGAAAGATAATGTTGCTAAAGAAAAAGATAATGTCCCTAAAGATGAATTATAGATACATATACTGGTTGGTATACCGAGAGTTCAAGATAGGATATGATACTGATTACTGCGTGATTTATTACTAGAATACTGAGGAAGACGGTTTTTTTTTCGGTTTTTTCCTTCTGGTCTGTAGGAGGACGTTAGGCATGAGGAATTGGTATATACACTCCTTTGTTAAGGCTTCTAGCTTTTCTGTGAAGCATTATATCTGTAGACTTGTCAATTTTGTCCTCACAAAAGTAGCTGCCTAGCTAAAGGTGCATATTTATTCACTTACAGTCAACAGAGATTTTACTGGAGCAATTCCTTTTTTGTGGCTGGTACATCGCACGGTGCAAATGATAATTTTCAAGAAAAAAAAAAAAAGTCCTACTTAGTATCTCAATCCATATTTGATTTGTTAAGCCATTAAAGAGAAAAATCTGCTCAAGATAGCATTTAGCAATTCTCGATTAGAAGGTTTCCAAGTAAGGGTAAAATGTACTGATTCATACTTCAATTATTAACGAGAAATTTCAATCAGGGTAAAATGTACTGAATCCTAGAAACAACCATCTCTTTTTGTCTTATAGAAACAATTATTGAAGAAGACATTTGTGGGCAATGGACAACATGTTCAGATACTACAAGTACTAAATCACTGGTGTCAACAATGGTTTCTTCAAGAAGTGAGCCTCAAGATTCTCAACCACAAGGTCAGCCATGACATTGCGAGTTTCTACCGTGCCGCTTCCCACATGAGGCAACAGCACCACATTCTCAAGTCCAAACAGCTGCTCAGGAACTTCTGGTTCCTTCTCATAAACATCGAGCCCTGCCCCACCTAACCGGCCTTCTACCAGAGCGGATACCAACTCAGCTTCATCAACATGAGGGCCTCTCCCAATGTTGATGAGAACACCCTTTGGACCCAAAGCATCAATGACTTCCCGGTTGACAATGTGGCGGGTCTCTTCAGTTAATGGGCATGCAACAACTAGAACATCACAGTTGGAGGCCAACTCCACAACACTTGGGTAGTATTTGTACTTCAACTCTGGTTTTGCAGTTCGGGAGTAGTAAGCAATTGGGCAGCTAAAAGCCTCAGCTCTCTTTGCAACTGCTTTGCCGATTCTTCCCAGACCGATGATGCCAACTGTTTTTCCAGTGAACTGAAAAGAAAGGACAACTATTAAAACAAAGATACTATATGAATGAAAGTTAAAATCAAGAAAGAAATGTTTTAGGCAGACATTTCCCTAGCTCGTAGTTACTAATTCACTACTAACTCTATTTCAGGACCCAAGAAAGGGAACAAAAAGCTATTTGTTCTATATTCCTATAAATAAATATATAATTTGTTCTATCAATTGATAAACTCGACATTTCAAATTAGAGCTACATCTGTCTCCAACTTTAAAATGGTAGACATAATTAAAAGCGGTAAAGAACCCAAAAACATCAGCATGTCACAAAATTATTACATTCGAACTCCCATAATAACAACACATCTTGAGAATCTTGATTTCATGAAAGGACTTCATATCTTATGCTATCATGTGCATAGCACATAAGCAGCTTATATAAAAGTGGCAAAACTCCTTGAAACCTACAGGGAAGCAGTTTATACATGAAAGACAGAGGAGCAAAAGCAATTACACAGAATATTGAGAAATAGCAAAGTCCACGATATTGCCAATGAGATGACACAAGAACCACACAGAGGAAAATAATAAATCGAAAAATGCGTAATTCAACAGGCATTGACATTTGCACACAAAACAGATCAAAAATAACTATGTTAGTTTGGTTACCATTGAAAGTATTATACAGAATGGACGTGAATTTTGTTACTAAATTTTCAAATGCATTACTGTAAAATTGGAAACAATACGAAAAGTTTCAATAGATACACCAAGCCCGAAGAGCAAAGCAGCTAGTAAGCAAGCATTTTTCAACCAAAGAAATAGAATGCGATGAACACTCCATAAACACAAAGGGTTCACAGATACGGATATACATACAATAATGAGAAACAAGCAATAAACAACAGCAGCAAGCTTTCCTCATTACATCTACAGAAGAACCTATTCCAATAAGAATCAGAAACAATCAATCAATATCGAATACCATCTCACCCTCTTTCCCTTTAATGGGTATGGGTTGATGTCATCCTAAATACATCAGTACAAGAGTTGCTTTCAGTACAGACAACAGCACTTGAAGACATCTTTCAGCCTGTACTTAAACTGACTGCTAATCTGCAGAAGCACTAGTATTTCATGCCTTTAAATTCTAAACTCAGTAAAGAACATCAAATCCAGGACTTCACATCTTGTGCTTAACAACAAAGCTTTATCATCAATACAACAGGTCAATACCAGTATCACGTTTCTTATTCTTTTCAAACAACTGTTTATTTTTTGGGGTAAATTTTTACCATAAACTCAAACTGGGTATTCCACCAAACCCAACAAATAACAAACACAATTGCAAAATTTTACTTTAAACCCACATCAAAAATTTTACTTTAAACCCAGACACAAATCACAAAAACCATAATCAATATTACTTGAGACCAAAAGAAAAAAAGAAAAACAAACCAACTCAATGGTAAGTAAATGAAAAAAAAAAAGCATAACCAAGGCAAATTAAGTCCAAAAACAGAGAAAAGACACAACCTTGGTGGTCAACTTGTAGTCACCCTTCTTCCACTGCCCGCTCCTCACATACCGATCACTCTCACAGAGCCTTCTCAGCACAGCCAACGTCAACCCAATAGCAAGGTCCGCCACGTCATCGGTCAAAACATCGGGCGTGTTGGTGACGCGAATACCCTTTTCCCTGCACTTGTTCAAATCGACCTTATCGATCCCGACACTGAAACAGGCCACGATCTCCAGCTTCGGCAATTTCTCGATGAGCTCGGCGTCGGCTCCGTTCCCTGAATTACCGATGGCGGCTCGGATGGAGCCGGAGTTGTCCTTGAGGAACTGAGATTTTTGAGGGACGGTCCAGAGCTTTAAGAGGTTGAAGCGCTTCTCGAGCTCTTGCTCTAAGTATGAGGACATTGGGACTGGCATGAGAACCCCTATGGACTCCATTGTTGGATTTTCGGTACCGGGTTTCGATTGGTGGCTCCCAAAACGGTGGGAAAGGTTGGGATATGTGGACTGGTAGTGGTGGCCGGTTGTTTGTGGTTGTGTGGTGTTCAGAGAGGAGGACCAGTGGAAGGGAAGAAATGGAGTGAAATGTCGACGTCTCGTTGGATGAAGGCAGATTGAGATTAGCAACCAAGTTTGTTGTAGTGACCAGCCATGCTTGATTTTAAAAAATAAGATAAAATATGACAATAAAATATATTAATAGAATAATGCAATTTTGTTCTGCTAAATAATTAAAAGTTTATTTTGTTAATCTCATATTTAAGATTAATGTATATATCTATGTGTATATAAAGCAAAAGGTAGAGAATGATGAAATATTCAAAATACCAGAAATTGCCCTTGGTTAATTCAAACATTAAGGATTGAAATATATATATATATATATATATATATATATATATATATATATAACAAAAGACAGAAAATGGTGAAACATTTAAAATACCAGAAAATGCTCTTAGTTAAATCAAACATTAAGAATTGAAATTATTAATTAAATGAGGAAAATATGGTAAATTCACTTTTTTTTTTCTTCATATTTTAAAAAATAATAAAAAAAATAAAATAAGATAATATGTCCTATTTTTATGGAACATAACTAACCATGTTATCTTTTCTTAATTCTAAAAAAAAAATATAAAAAAAAAAATAAAAAAACCAATTGACACATGCGTAAGCATGTGCCAAGGGGCTAGTATATATATATAGCAAAAGACAGAAAATTGTTAAACATTAAAAAAAAACTCGAAACATTTGAAGGAAAATATCATTATAAAGAAAAAATTCAAAACACAATTTCATTTTAAAGGAAGAAAAACGTAAAACAATAGCTTATATTAAAATAAAAGGATTATTCGCAGAAATGGTCCCTCAACTATACCCCAAGTTACACTTTGGTCACTCAGCTTAAATATTAGTTGCAGAGGTCACTCAATTAGGTGTTTTATTGCATCGTTAGTCCTACCGTCAAGTCCGTTACTTTTTCTGTTTAAAATGATGACGTGGCAAGCATCTCTTAGATTATTGATGGACAAATGTGACTTTTCAGTTAGATTATTTATAGCAATGATCCCTCAACTATACTCGGAGTTACATTTTGGTCACTCAATTAGGTGTTGTGTTGGACCATTAGTCCCTACCATTAGAGAGACTTGACGGTAGGACTAACGGTGCAACAAAACACCTAATTGAGTGACCTCTGCAACTAATATTTGAGTTAAGTGACCAAAGTGTAACTTGGGGTATAGTTGAGGGACCATTGTTGCGAATAATCCAAAATAAAAATAATTAGAAAGCAAAAAGTAAATAAAACTCTATATTTAACAAGATTCCCCATAATTTGACCAAAAAAACAAGATTCTCTGAAAAAGAAGTGACACGAGGATGAGTCTGAATCGAGAGACTAGTTTAGTGCAAAAATGAGCTGGCAGAGTTGAGGGAGTAGGTGGAAATGGAAACTTCAGCAAAAGACAAGAGAACATGAACTGGAGTGTAGGTATTTTCAAAGCAAGTAGAAGATGATATCCTTTGAAACTATGCTAATATGGTAATTATGTTTGATTTGAGATGCATTTTGTGTAGGCCTTGTACGTTTTGCGTTTGCGTTGGTTCCTAGATTGGGATTTTGTTTCGGAAAATGCTAGGCTTACCACATTTTAATACCATATTGTGTACCATCTCTATATGGGCCCCATTGTATTGGTGGGCTCCATCTCTATTAGAGATGTGGTACACAATGTGGTATAAAAATGTGGTAAGCCTAGCATTATCCGTTTGTCTCTCTTGTTGTAACTCTTTCAGATTTTTTTTATACTTCTTATAACTTATAAGGGGAGAAGATACTTCTATCAATGAACACTTCCAACCTTTTTTTTTGTTGTCAAATATTGTTCCATCAAATTTAAGGGTAATTCCGTTTCTTTTTATCAAACCTACGACCTCAAGTGCAAGGAAATTTCATCACTTTAATTCTCTCCTCTCATTTCTAATTTCTCTCTTCTTTTTCTCTCTTTTTAGGTCATTTTGAAATTACAGACTCTTCATAGGGTAAAGGAGATCTTGCCGATTGAGGGTATCCACCACTTAATGGATACTTCAGATTGTTGTACTCGTTGGAGGTTCCAAGCACTTGCAAGTGAAGGACTTGTTAATGAGCCATCCCAACTACTTCCATTGCAGAAAACTGCAATAATTGAATAAATGGATGCAATGAATCTCTAGTCAAGCAGAAGCGAATATGCACTATAATTACCAAGATTCATTGCCAACTCTTGAAACAATGGTCATGGATTGAAGAAGTTTTGGTACCAGATGAAGACAATGAAGCCTTCAACAAATAATCTGTTAAACGACAGGTGTCAACAATGGTTTGTTCGAAAAGTGAGCCTCAAGATTCCCAATCACAAGGTCAGCCATGGCAGTGTCAGTTTGTACAGTGTCACTTCCTACATGAGGCAACAGTACCACATTCTCAAGCTCAAACAACTGCTCAGGTACTTCTGGTTCATTTTCATAAACATCAAGTCCAGCACCACCTAACCGGCCTTCTAGCAGAGCAGAGACCAGCTCGGGTTCATCAACATGAGGACCCCTCCCAATGTTAATGAGAACACCCCTTGGGCCCAAAGCATCAATTACTTCACGATTAATAATGTGACGGGTCTCTTCACTTAATGCGCATACAACAACCAGAATATCACAGTTTGAGGCCAACTCCACAACACTTGGATAGTATTTGTACTTCAACTCTGGTTTTTCTGTTCTGGAGTGGTAAGAGATTGGGCAGCTAAAAGCCTCAGCTCTCTTGGCAACTGCTTTGCCAATTCTTCCCAGACCGAGGATGCCAACTGTTTTTCCAGTGAACTGTAAATGACAGGAGAGCTATTAGAAAGCGGAAACAAAGATACTATATGGATGAAAAGTCAGGAAGAGAAATAAAAAAAGCTATTTGTTTTAGCAACTGATGAACTTGACGTATCACAATAAAGGCACATCTATCTCCAACTTTTAAAAGTTCAAATGTCAATTACGTACATCATCAAAGATTCAAAGGAGGTATAGAACCCAAAAATTTTCTATATCATATACTTATATGCGACATAACCATTATATTCAAACTACCCTAAGAAAACACATCGTTAGCATCTTGTCATGGTTTTAACAAAGGAATTCATACCTTTATGCTGTCATTTACTTGATTACTATATCGTGCGGCATTTTTATGCATGAAAGACAGAACACCAAAAGCAATTATACAATATTGAGCAATACCCAGTCTACGATAATGGCAATGAAACAAACACCACACAGCGGAACACAGTAGATAGTATTGAGCAATACCCAGTCTACGATAATGGCAATGAAACAAACACCACACAGCGGAACACAGTAGATAGAAAATGACCAACTCAGCCAAAATCAATTCACATCTGTACAGAAAACAGAGAAACAAACACCAAGGTTTCCTTGTTTTGGTCACTGTTGAAAAAAGTTTTGCATTCTCTTTTATAATATCATATACACAAACAATGTAGAGTGCACTGAACGAAACACTACAAGAAAGACATCAATCACTGCATCATAGCAGAACAAACAATTACTACCATCTCACCTCCTTCTTTGCTTGTCATCCGAAATACATCACCCCAACAAAGTTGTTTTCAATAAAGGTTCAGGAAAATAAGACACCCAACGGCAACAGCAATTGGAAACATCATTCAGTGAGCAATAGTGTTTGCCTGACTGCTAATTTGGACAAGAACTACGCGTTCTTGCCCTCGAACACTAAATTGAGCATAGAACATCAAATCCACTACTTCATATCTTGTTCTTAACAGCAAAGCCTTATCAAGAATCACCCGTTTAACTTTTCAATATCAGTATCAGGTTTCTTATTCTTTCCCTTTTGGGTTCAACAATTGGTAAACTTTCTTTACCATAATCTCCAATTCCAGTAAACCAACATTAGAAATTGGTTGCCAATGCACAAGCAAAGCAAAGCAAAACAAAATCAACCCAATAATAAGCAATAAAAATTATGTCTAAAATACTAAGAAAAAGCAAACCTTGGTGGTCAACTTGTAGTCACCCTTCTTCCACAGCCCACTCCTCACATACCGATCACTCTCACAGAGCCTTCTCAACACAGCCAACGCCAACCCAATAGCAAGGTCCGCCACGTCATCTGTCAAAACATCGGGCGTGTTGGTGACCCGAACACCCTTTTCCCTGCACTTGTTCAAATCGACTTTATCGATCCCAACGCTGAAGCTGGCCACGATCTCCAGCTTCGGCAAAGTCTCGATGAGCTCGGCGTCGGCTCCGTTCCCTGCATTGCCGATGACGGCTCGGATGGAGCTGGAGTTGTCCTTGAGGAACTGAGATTTTTGAGGGACGGTCCAGAGCTTCAAGAGGTTGAAGCGCTTCTCGAGCTCTTGCTCTAAATATGGGGACATTGGAACTGGCATGAGCACGCCTATGGAGTCCATTGTTGGATTTTGAGTAATGTGTTTTGATTGGTTTTGAGTTTTGTGGCCCCAAAAACGCTTGGAAAAGGTTGTGATTTGTGAACCGAGAGTGAGCCGGTGA
>NW_018922559.1:389022-439301 GCF_002207925.1 Prunus avium
AATAGACTATTTTTGTGTAATTTTCCATTTAAAAATGTAATTCTATTTTGGATTTTTTTTTTTCTTAAATAAGGATATTTTTTGAGTTATTTGGCAGGGTATAGACTATAGGGATTACACAGCTTATTTTTGGTCAATGTCAATATACAAAAAATGGTCTAGTGAAGTTATTTTAATTAAATAGGTTCTTTTTTCCAACCGCAGGATCAAATGAACGGCTCTGATCTGAGAGACGACCCATCTGAAGAAGAGACTAGAGAAAGGGTGAGATAGCACACGACTCACTCATTTTTCTCTTCGCACAATCGATGAGAACACAATCTGAGAAAATTGAGCAAAGCTTCGCGTTCTCAAGGTTAGGGGATTTTATTTTTGTTGCTTAAAGTTCTTCTGCATTAACTAGATTTTTTTTAAGGCTTCGTATTTTGGATGTTAAGGCTTTTGTTTGTTGATTCCAATGAATCTAAGGTCAGCGTTTCTTGTAATTTTTTTTTAAAATTTTTTTAGTTCTAAGTTTCTGAATTTCTTGGGTTTTTCAGATTTTGTATATCAGAGCCTCTGGTAATTTCTAGCTGAAAATGAGACTAGTTTTTTTTTTTTTTTTTCTTTCTTACTGATGATTGTGCTGGTCAAAGTTCTGATCTTGGTTATATTGTTGTTTATTTGTTTGGTATTTTGTATATGGAATCACTAATTGCGAAGATGCAACCAATTCTCACCCTGAAATAGATGGCTTTGGTTATACTAGAATTCTATTGTTTGGTATTTGAATTGGGTAATTCTAAGCTTTGAGAAAATAATTTGGACTGAAGAAATCAATTATAGAAGTATATATATATCGAATAGTCTATCTGAATAATTTATCTTTCCAATAATGGATTCAGATTTTGATATTCTTTGATAGTATCAAATGTAGTTTCAATTTCTTTATATGAAACCATCAAATTTGAATTTGTTTGGGTCCAGATTGTATGATTTTTAATGATTTTGAAACAAGTGCCTGACCTTGTGTCTGAATCCTTTTTTGATCTCCCTATGTTACCATGCTCAGATAACCTTCGAAGATTGAGGAGTTCAGAGACGAGACTTGTTGCTTGTACCATAAGATTTGAAAGAGTAGAGGGAGAGGAGATAATGTCAAGTGGCCGAAACACCCATTGGTGTTACAATTGCAGGCGTCCGGTTCGTCTGCAAGGGCGAGATGCTGTTTGCCCAAGCTGTGATGGAGGGTTTATTCAAGAACTCGATGATATGGTTCATGTCAGTCCACTAGATTTCTTTGGACTGGACAATGATGATGATCATGACAGGAGGTTTGGGTTCATGGAAGCTTTCTCAGCCTGGCAGCAATCGACAGACAGAAGACGTAGCGATATCAGGGGAAGATCAGATACAGTTCCTGAACGTAACCCGGCATTTACTCCTCTGTTGATCTTTGGTGGCCAAATTCCTTTTCGACTGTCTGGGAATGGTGCATTCGAAGCTTTTTTCAATGGCTCTCCTGGAATAGGTGTGACGCGGGGTAATGTGGGGGATTATTTTGTAGGTCCTGGCTTGGAAGAACTGTTTGAGCAGCTTTCAGCTAATGACCGGCGAGGCCCTCCTCCAGCATCCAGAGTTTCAATTGATGCAATGCCTACTATTAAGATTGCAAATAAGCATCTTCGTTCTGATTCACACTGCCCTGTTTGCAAAGACAAGTTCGAGCTTGGATCTGAAGCAAGGCAAATGCCCTGTAACCATCTATATCACACGGATTGTATTGTACCATGGCTAGTCCAACACAACTCATGCCCTGTTTGCCGCCAAGAACTGCCTCTGCAAGGAGCTGCAAGTGGTGGTAGCTCGAATGGTCGAAGTAGAAGCAGTAGTTTTGGTAGCAATACCAATGGAAGGGAGGGTGGTAGAGAAAACCAAGGAAGGAGAAATCCTTTCTCTTATTTGTGGCCATTTCGCTCTTCTAGTGCCAGCTCTAGCTCTAGCCATACCCATACCCATACCCATAACCATAACCCAACAGCCGAAAGTAGCTCATCGACTATGCGTGAAAACAATAATCAGATGGGGTATTCAGGATGGCCATTTGATTACTGAGGTTATAAAGTTCACACTACTGTTTGCTTTCCTCTTGGATCAGAATGTAGAGCTGCCAATTGAACTAAGCAAATTTCTTGTGGTGAGTGTGGGTTTGAGACCCTGTTTTAGTGTTCCAGTATGTTGTTATAAGGTGTATGATGGTCTTTTCGTGTTTAATATGCCTCTCTTTCTATGTAAATGACTATTTCCTTCTTTTGTGAACTGCTGTATTTCTAAGTTGTTCTTGGCTTCCATTGTATGCTTCATACTCGCTGTCTTGATCAGTTTTTATTGGAATAACAAGAAAACTAACCATGAATTGGAATAATTTAAACCTTAGACTTAGCTATATGATAAATCAAGAAAATCTTAATCAGTTTTGATTGGAATAAGAAGAAACTTGTGATCCAACTTGCATTCGATGTAATGCTGAATTTTAGTCCTCCCAAATCAACCCGGCCAAATATTGAATTGCACGAATAATATTTTCCTACAAATTAGAGAGAAATGCCACTAGATTAACAATGTCGGTCAATATATTATTCATAGATATTTTCTTTAAAGAAAATATTATTCGTAGATATTATATGCTGTTTTAATGTCTTTACTATATAAACAAAAAGGCAGTGTATTCATAAATATTGGAGAGTTGATAATGAAGTTGTTATAAAGAAGTCGTTGGAATAGAGAAGATGAACAAAATTTTCTCCGTCTCTCTCTCTCTCTCTCTCTCTCTCTCTCTCTCATATAAAATGAAATAAATATTCTGTGGAGGGAGGAGCAGATATTGACCTACCAGAACCATCCACTTCATGAGGACAGAGAGAGAGAGCTGGTAAATTAGAAATGCACCTCTGTCTTACCGGGATTTTAGATCTCCTTGACCTCCACATTTAAACCTCAACCATCCAATTCATGCAAACCTCAAAAAGCCAAAGCCAAAACCTCCCAACACAACAAAAAAAAAGAAGAATAGTTTTGTTTCCTCATTTCTCACAACATGCACCCCACGTTCCACCAACCAAACTGATATCAAAAAAAGAAAAGAAATTAACTAACCCCAAAAACCCATCAATCTCAAAACCAATCACCTCCTCATTTTTGTCAAAACTTGCCAATTTCTCAAGAAACAAGAGCACAAACAAAAACAACATCATCAACCACAAGAACAACAACATCAGCAACAAAAAACAACAACGACAAAAGCTCTGTTTCTCAATCATTTGGAAGTTCTCACCTGCAAGAACTTGAGTAACAGACAAAATAGATCCTTCTCCTCCCCTCCCTCCTGCCAATAGGTTGAGCAGCACTCATGCCTTGTTCACGCTTGTTCATTCTATAAAGGTCTTTCTCAAAAAGTTGAGAATGGTCCGAGCACTTGAAGAAGAAGAAGAAGATAATTTCAAGTCGAGACTGTATCATTTCAAAGGGATGTATGAAAATACAGGAAGGCATACCAAGAGTTTGAGCGTTGAGAGCGCTACCGCTTTAGAGTTTCAGGACGATGATAAGAAGGGTTCAAGAAGTAATGGAGCTCAAGGCTCCAAGTCACGGTTGAGCAGAGAAGAAGCCGAAGCCAGAGAAAAGCAACAACGGACAGGTGAGCTTGTCACCACCATAATTGTTGTTGTTAGTTTGAATAAATAGCTTAGCTGGTCCTGCAGAATTTGCCAGCATACATATCTTTATTTGAATTATAATTATTTGGCTTGTTGGATTTGATTCAGATATGGAGCAGATGAAGGAGAGGTTTGCCAAATTGCTTTTGGGAGAAGATATGTCTGGTGGAGGAAAGGGTGTTTCGTCAGCTTTGGCATTGTCCAATGCTATTACAAACCTTGCCGGTATGCATACTTTTCGTCTATTTCGTGTAAATGTGGTACGAATAGTTTTATTATAAATGTTATGACAGCAAGATATATCTGGAAAGATTATTCATTAGTTTAAGGTAAATGCAGGAAACTTATCAATTGTGAAATGCCGCTATTTCAGATTTCATATTAGTTTTAGACTCAGATGGTGGCATTGACATATGAATGTTGGTTTTTGATTTTGAATGTCCAACTATATTGACTTTTTTCTTACAAATTATATAGTTTGTACAATTGAAAAGGCGGGTTTGTTAGATTTCCTGTTCGCATAACCCTCATGTTACTCTTCCAAATGCATTGCAGCTTCTGTTTTTGGAGAACAAACTCGCCTAGAACCCATGTCCGCAGACAGGAAAAAGAGGTGGAGAAAAGAAATAGATTGGTTATTATGTGTGAGTGATTACATAGTTGAATTTGTTCCTTCACAACAGAAGTCCAAGGATGGAAGCAATATGGAGGTACAATCTCTTCTCTTCTCCTCTCTCTATCTTTCACACACACACACACACACACACACACACACACACACGGGCGCATTGCGCAACATTTCACATCTTGATGAGAGTTTGCATGTTTTGGTTTAATAGATAATGGTGACCCGACAACGAACAGATCTTCACATGAACATCCCTGCCCTGCGAAAGCTTGATGCAATGCTTATTGTAAGTAATTACGTGCTTGCTAAAATTCTTTTCCATTTTCCATAACATATGGTTTCATGTCCTGTGTGTACAACGGATTATATTGCTCTGACAAAATTTATAATAATCAGGACTGTCTAGATAATTTCATAGACAAGCAAGAGTTCTATTATGTATCCAAAGATGCTGATGAGAATGAGAAAGGAAATGCAAGAAAAGATGACAAATGGTGGCTACCTACTCCTAAAGTTCCGCCAAATGGTTTATCAGAAGCGGCAAGAAAATTTTTGCAGTATCAAAAAGATTGTGTCAACCAAGTGCTCAAAGCAGCAATGGCCATAAATGCTCAAGTTTTAACAGAAATGGAAATTCCCGAGAACTACATTGAATCCCTCCCCAAGGTAAAGGAAGATAGAACTAATCTCATTGCAATGTTACGGCCACTTTTGAGCCTTGATAAGTTCTCTTACCACTTTATCTTACCACTTTATGAAATTGAGATGGTTTATTGATTTTATGCAGAATGGAAGGGCAAGTCTTGGTGATTCAATCTATCGGAGCATTACAGTTGAATTCTTTGATCCTGACCAATTTCTTTGCAGCATGGACTTATCATCGGAGCACAAAATACTGGACCTCAAGAACAAAATGGAGGCTTCCATGGTGATATGGAAGAGAAAGATGAACCAAAAAGATGGGAAATCAGGTTGGGGCTCAGCCGTGAGCTTGGAAAAGAGAGAGCTCTTTGAAGAGAGAGCAGAGACCATCTTACTCCTCCTCAAGCAGAGGTTCCCTGGAATCCCTCAATCTTCACTAGACATCAGTAAAATCCAATACAACGCGGTAAGAACATAATTCATATACCTTAAATCTTGAAGAATTACTCCACCCACTAATTGTAGAATCAAAAAGTTAATGCAAGCTTATTGGCAATGTAACAGAACATACCACATAATATATTCTATTCTGTTTGTAGAAGTGTTGTTTGGGAAAAATTATCTCTTGTAATATTTGATCATGCTCTATGAACTTACATAAAGGCTTTTTCTTGGCTTTATAGAATGTTGGACAGGCTATTCTTGAGAGCTATTCAAGAATACTAGAAAGCTTGGCCTTCACAGTCTTGTCCCGGATTGAAGATGTACTATACGCTGATTATGCTTCTCAGAATCCATCACAAGTAGAATGTAAAAGGAACAATTTAGGAGAATCTATACCAGTTGCAACTTCTCCGGATAGGTCCACAAAAGAAGAGAATTCCGGGACAGAGACACCCAGTTCAATGACACTGTCGGATTTCATGGGTTGGGGATTGGATCAAGCTGACACTGAGGCAAAAAAGGACCCAGATGCTACAGATGAAGGCAAAGACTTCTGTGAGGTTAAGCATCCACATATGCAGAAGATTGCCAACATAGTGACCAACAAGAAGATTTCCTATCTAGAGAACTTGGGTGGATTGAGAAGTCCAACGGCACGCCACTAACAGCATTGACAGGGGAAAAATCAAAGGAGTTTGAGCAAAAAAGGGAGAAAAAAAGAGGAACAAAACGAGAGAGACGCAGCGATGTAAAGAGCAAGAAAGCCTGGCCTTCAAATGTAAATTTCAGCACTCATTGGCATCCTTGGAGTTGTCATCACTTATTTTCATTCAATTCCTTCCTTTTGTACATAGGGAAGAATGAGAAAACCCAATGGGTGTACATATGAAGCATTTTGCACCATGGTTTCTTCTTCTGTAGAAGAAATGGCTTTGTAGACTGACTGAAAATATAAATTTGATGACTTCTATTAGACATATGTTCATTTTTTTTCCTTGCCCATTTGTACTCCAAATCCTCCAGACTGTTTGCAATATTTTCTACCAATTTTCATCATGTTTTGAAGATTTCAGACTTCACTGATCATAGAACACAAAATATGATGATGATATCATGATCTTAAAACATAAAAGCAGTAGTGCCCCAAATTGCACTTGAAAGAAATATCTTTGAATAATTGTCAAGTGAGGGGGTCTTAATTCTGCATTAGACATACTTACAAGTACAAAACAGAGAAGCAATTACATACACATGATGAAAAGCTTTGAAGATATGGAAAATCCCAAATGCAATTAGATCTTGCCACGTGGGCCTAGCTTGGGTGGAAGTTGTGGGCCCTTCTTGATGGGTAGAATGTCATCTGAAGCAGTGGCACTAAGGTAAGCAATGGTGGAAGCACCTCCCAAGATCAGGAACTTGAGCAACAAGCCTCTCTTGGTGAATGGAGCAGCAAATGTCTCAAAGAACTTGCTCTGCATAAATATTAGCATTTCGTAGCCATTGTCAAGCTTAAATTAGATGATGACTTGGTCAAATAACTGAACCAAACTTGGGTTACATATTCAATTGTTAATTATTAGCTTGGGTTAGAAAATAATTGGGAAATATTGGACCAACATAACCAAGGTTAATATATACATGATATTTGATTATATAGCACATGTTATAACATTAGAGACAAATATAAAGTTTAATGTGTCAGGATTTCCACTGTTATTGACACATAAAAATAATAATAGAAAAGAAAACTGCTTTTAAGATAAGTCGTTTAAGTTGTATAAAATTTTGCTTCTGTCAACAACAGCTTTCATAGCTCAGTTGGTTAGAGCACCCGTTTAGTAAGCGGGAGGTCTTGAGTTCAACTCTCAATGAAAGCATTATTGTAATTTTTTTTTTCCCTCTTTTTCTCTTTTTTTTTTTTCTCCTAATTTTAAGTACATTATTTACATACATTCAAAGAATTTAGGGTATTTAGCAACAGAACCTGAAGAGGGTTGTAGGGTGAGGGTGCATCTGAGCCGTACAAGTCCCACTTCCCGGTAGTGTTGCCCAGATCCTCAAGGTCAAAGTAGACACTTTTGTCTCCATACTTGGCCACCACAGCACCACTCCTATTTACCCAACACACCCAGTAAACTTATAATTAAACACACCCATTACAAATTTACAAGCTCAAAGCAGAGGTTCATGAAAATATATAGAACCTTTTCTTCTAGCACTTACCTGATGTTTTTGGGTCTGAGGGTCTGGCGGGTGGGCTTGACAGAGAGCTTGGTTCCGGTGAAGGAACTTCCAGCAAGGCCATTGATGGTGGCTGGTTGAACAGCTGCTAAGGTTGCCAGAGATGCCATGGCCAAATAATTTGGTCTGCTCTGAGTCTCTGGCTAGCTAATTTTCTTTTTCTTTTGTTCTTGTTTCAGTTGGGTTATGGAGGATGAGGAGCTGAGTGTGTTTGGGTTTTTGATCTTTTGCATGGATCTGAGCATGACACGTGGTGAGATGGGTTTTGTTTAGAGGATATTGAACTTCACTTGCATGCTGCCACGTGGAGTGGAAGCTGGATAAGCCTATCCTTGTTGATCATATTCAGAAATCTAGCTAGAGCCATACTATTATTATTAGTGGTCATTTTGTTTTGTTATTTTCTTTGTCTATAGAGTATATAATAACAATGATAATCATAAGACGGGATATGTGAGTTAGACTAGTTGTTTAGAGTATTGTGTCTGTATTCGAGTTCGAATTTCCCTTACTTTAATAACTTTACTATACTTTTACCTTTTGTTCATAAGTTAACTCACACTTTAAGAATAATTAAAAGAGATAATATAATTGGAGGAAAAGATAATTAAAAGTGGTTAGCCAAAATAACTTTCAAATTTATGTAGAAAAAGGTCACACTTGGAAAAATTAATCTCAATTAAAACTTTTAATGGAATATCAAAATTAAAAAACAAGAAGTCAAATTCGAAATATTGTGATTATTTTATTTTATAGAAAATATTGTATTCGTTTATTTATTCGAACATAGTTGAATGATTAAAAGTTTTTCAATTTGAGTGTGTCATTTTTTAATGATTAGTAAGTTTTTTTCAATTTAACTAGCTATTAATACATTGATTTTTCTTTTCCAATGTAAAAGATGAATTAAATTCGAATCCCCTCTTATAGAAATATTAAAACACAAAGGTTATCTTTCTCTCTATTTATTTGATGATGGGGTCTTCATATGCATCGAGTTGAGTCCAGAGATGATTGAGTTTTGTAAAGTACGCTGAGACTGTCATGGAGCCTTGGGATAGAGAAGCAATCTGTTTCTGGATTTGGTAAATTGTATGTGTGTTTTGCTGTGAGAATTGATGCTTGAAATCCTCCCAAATCTTTTATGCATCTCTGGACTCAACTCGATGCATATGAAGACCCCATCAACAAATAAGAAAGAGCTAGGTAGTTCCTGCCTGAGATTGATATATGGAAGAATATATGAAATAATAATATGGCTGAATACTTTCTAGTACATTGAACAGAGGCTATGTAGCCCATATATATACAAATACAAGTGGTAAAGTCAAATCCTAATTCTAATCCTATAAAGCCGTGATCCACAATACATGGAATAGCCTTTCCTAGTTTAGACAAATACAATATTATACATTAATTACAATATATTCTTGATACTCCCCCTCAAGTTGGAGAGTGAAGATTACGAACGCCCAACTTGTCTCGCAGCTTCACAAACTGATCCTTCCTTAAAGCCTTCGTGAATATATCAGCTAATTGAAAAAGCGTAGACACATACGTAGGACGAACTATACCAGCTTGTAATTTCTCTCGAACTATGTGACAATCTATCTCAATATGCTTGGTACGTTCGTGAAAAACAAGATTTGCTGTGATGTACAAGGCTGCCTAATTATCACAAAACAATGAAGCGGGAAATTTCTAGGGAACTCGTAAATCTTGTAATATGTAACGTAGCCAAGTTATTTCCAGGCAAGTATTTGCCATAGCATGGTATTCTGCCTCAGCTGATGATCTGGACACATTATCTTGCTTCTTAAACTTCCACGAAATGAGTGAATTGCCAAGAAAAACACAATATCCCATAACTAATCTTCTCGTGGTATGACATCGTCCCCAGTCAGAATCACAATAAGCTTTCAAGTCTAGATTATTGTTGGCAGAAAATAGTAGACCTTGACTAGGAGTCCCTTTGATATATCGCATAGTTGCATCCCAATGCAGTTTCCTTGGCTCGTGCATAAATTGGCTCAAAGTACGAACAGGATAAACGATGTCTAGTCTAGTAACAGTGAGATATATTAATCTCCCAACTAACCTTCTGTATTTAGTTGGGTCATTCAACAATGCTCCATCTGTGGATGTAAGTGCCAAGTTTTGTTCCATCGGAAAAGAATCTGGTCGTGCATCGAGTAACCATGAGTCTTGTAGACTATCAAGTGCATATTTTCTTTGTGACATAAAAATTCCCATTTCTGAGTGTGCAAACTCAATACCCAGAAAATACTTTAGATCACCGAGGTCTTTGATGCGGAAGCGTTTGAGAAGAAATGCTTTGAGTTGTTCCATCTCTTGGATATTATTTCCTATGATAAGTATATCATTCATATAAATAAGAATGACAGTGATTGAAGTACCTCGGACCTTGGTGAACAAAGAATAATCCGCTTTCGATTGACCATATCCAGCATTCTGAATAGCGTCTGAGAAGGTGGTGAACCAAGTTCTGGATGCCTATTTGAGTCCGTAAAGAGACTTGTTGAGCCGACATACAAGATTCTAACCTTGTCGGCCAAGACCCGGAGGGGGATCCATGTAGACCTCTTCATGAAGAGTGCCATGAAGACAAGCATTTTGAACATCTAACTAGTGAATGAACTAAGTGCGGGCAGTAGCAATGATAAGGAGACAACGCAAAGTGGTGAGTTTGGCAGTGGGTGAAAAGGTTTCCTGGTAATCAACTCCCTCAACCTGTGTGTATCCTTTGGCAACAACACGAGCCTTGTAACGATCAAGAGAACCGTCAGACTTGTATTTCTTTTTTAAAACCCATTTTGAGCCGATAGGCTTATGACCAGCGGGAAGAGGAACCAAGTGCCAAGTGTGATTATGGTGTAACGCATCTAATTCTATTTGCATAGCTTGTTGCCAGTTCGAATCAAGGATAGCTTCAGCTTAGGTGGTAGGCTCAGATGGACCTGTAAAGTTAGCTAAAAAAGAGCAATGGGCAGAAGAGAAACGAGAGTTGGAAAGAAAATCAGAGATGGGATAATGAGTACCTTTCGTAGAACGTGATGGCAAAGAAGAGTGATTGACTTGGTTGGACATGTGGTAGTCTTTAGTCCATGCCGGTGGTTGTTTGGGACGAGTGGATTGCCTGAGAGAAGCAAGAGTGGGTGGGGAAGAGATGGGAATTTCAGGGTCGGTATGAGAGCCAGTGAGATGGTTAGGAGAAGGTGTGGGGGTTTCATGAGGGGTGGGGATGTTTACTAATGGAGGAGATGTAGGCACGATTTAGGGAGGGAGGTCTGGGAGAGTAGAAATATCTAGGATATGTGGAGTGGGAGTGTCGGCTGGTGAGGGGACATAAATGGGGTCAGCACCATGTGGGGTTAAGGAGGAAGATGAGAATCATGAGATGAAAGATTAGAAAATGGAAAGGAAGTTTCATGAAATTTGACATCGCGACTGATCAAAAATTGTTTAGTTTCCAAGTTATAAAGTTTATATCCTTTGTGGCCTGTGGGATAGCCAACAAAAACACATTGGTGAGCTCTATGTTCAAATTTGTAGGTAGGATGGACAACGGTAGCACATCGGTGAGCTCTAGGTTCAAATTTGTAGGTAGGATGGACAACGGTAGCATAACTAAGACATCCAAAAACTTTGAGATGTTCAAGGGATGGTGGACGGTTGTATAGGAGTTCAAAGGGTGATTTGTTGGAGAGGAAGGGTGAAGGTAAACGGTTGATGAGATAAACGGCAGTGAGTACGCAATTGCCCCAAAAAATGAGGCGTGTGTTGGACTGAAAGAGTAAAGCACGGGCCACTGTAAGAATATGGCGATGTTTGCGTTCAACAATCCCATTCTATTGGGGGGGTGTAAACATAAGTGCGTTGAAGTTCAATGTTGTTAGATTGAAAATAATCCCGCATGGAGAGGAATTCAGACCCATTGTCTACTCTAATGGTTTTAACTGTAGCATGGAACTGAGTGTGAGCAAAAGTGATAAAAGACTTTAGGAGATTTTGTGTCTAAGATTTTTTTAGACATTGAAAACACCCAAGTACATCGACTAAAATCATCCACAATTGTAAAGAAGAAACGAGCCCCGAAGTGAGTGGGAATTTTGTAAGGACCTCATATGTCACAATGTAATAAAACAAACGATGCATGAGTTGATATTGAACTTAAAGAAAATGGAAGTCTGGTCTGTTTGGCTAAAGGACAGACACTACAATGATTGTCAAGGGAAATAGCATTAGAAAGTAACAAAGAAGAAGCTAATTTAAGATGAGAAGGGGGCGGATGTCCGAGTCGTTGGTGCCATAAATTGGAAGGATGAGAGACTTGATAAGAGGCAGGTGTCTGGTGAATAGGCGACATGTAGTAAAGACCACCACGCATCTTACCTGAACCAATCATCTTCCCTGAAGCCAAGTCCTGCAAAACACAAAAAGTGGGAAACAAAATGACACAACAATTGAGAAAGTCAGTGACTTTGCTAGCGGACATGAGATTGAGATTAAAAGACGGAACACACAAGACATCGGCTAAAGTTATGTCAAAATTAAATGGTATTGTACCAGTGCAAGTGATTGGGATTGAAGAACCAGTGGGCAAATTAACAATGGGTATAGACAGAGGTTTGGTGTGAGTAAATAAAGTGGAATAAAAAACAATATGATTTGTAGCACTGTTATCCAAGATCCATGGCTTAGTAAACACAGAATTAATGGAAGGAATAGAAAAATAATTTGAACCTGCGGCATTTGCATAAGTGTTCCCATTACCAGAAGAAAGCAAAGAGAGAGCATGAGTTAACTGTTGAATTTGATCTACAGAGAGTGCACTCAATGGATTAGAAGATGTAGGAGGATGTGTTGGCTGCGGCATGGATGGCCCTTGAGGGACTGGAGTTGTTTCCGCTGCATGGACAGCAGGACGGGAAAAAGAGGCCCCTTGAGGTTGTTGCTTTCGACCAGTTTTGTTGCCATGGCCTCCATTGGGATTGGGCACCCATGTTCCATTCTTAATTTTGCACATGTCCTCTGTATGTCCTCTTTTGTCACAAAAGTTACAATGGTATTTGAGAGTGTGGCAATTGTCGATGGTGTGTCCCTGGCGGTTGCAGTGATCGCAGCGCTGGTCAGAGCGGGTTTGTGTTGCGGCAGCAAGAGAAAAATAGTCGGATGGCAATTGTTGGCGTTATTTCGACTACAACTGGCGTTGTTGCTCATGATTGCTAATGAATGAACAAGCTTGATGAATATTGGGCAATGGTGTCATCATGAGAATGCTGGTGCAAACGGTGTCATGAACATTGTTGAGGCCCATAAGAAATTGCATAAGTTGGTATTTTTCTCGCTGCTCATGATGCTTATCCATTAGGTTACAGATGATGGGGTCTTCGCCCAATGTTAAGAAAAGAAAACATGCAACACAAAAGTTAAGGAAGGAAGTAGAAAAAAATTAAACTAAAAGAAAAGAAAAGAAACAAGAAAAAGAAGAGGACTTCCCCGGTTTATTGGCTCTTGCTCCACGAAGAGAAATTGATGAGTCATGATGCTCTTGTGTACAAGGCAAACCACCCCCAAAGTTGGTGTGAGATAGGGGTAGGCATTGAGACCAGAAAATCAGAACACAGAGCCGCATTGGACAGAAAAAACTGGAAAAAAACCGTGTTAAGTAAAAAGTCAACAAACCAACACCAAACTGGACCAGACCAAATCAAACCGATTTCAGTACTGGTTTCACACCTTACAACACTGGACCGGATCAGACCGACTGTGTATTTTTTAAATATTTAAGTCCAATGCTAAAGTTCTAATCCCATAACTAATATTCCCCAAGTCCAACTTCAAAGCACCTATGTTCTCTAGGCACAATCATCTCTCTTTGCATGAAATTAGGTCATTTGTGAATTTTGAAGCCCAAAATATAAATTTTAGTCGGAATTTGTGATAAATTTTTTTTTGTTGAAAAATATACAAAAAAACATTCGGTCCACATTGTAATTGGTTTAAATCGAACCTACTGATTTCATAAATTTTTTTATCCAAAATTAGACCGAACCACACCAATTGAATAGTACCAATTTCGGTGTGAGGTAGAAACTGAATCGAACCGGATCACGCCCACCTAGGCCTCGTCTAGCCCGGCTCAAATTTAATGGGCTTGGGCCAGGCTGGGCTGGGCTTTAAAGAGGAGAGAGAAAATAAAGGGCCGGGTAGGGTCGGGTTTTAAAAAAAAATTCAAAGTCCAAGTTCGGCCCATGGGTTAGGCTTGAAAAAGCCCATCGAGCAGGGCCGAATTGGGCCTACTTTATTTTGTATTTTTTTTTAATATTGATTTATTTTTGGTCAATTCTTTGTTTTTTATGTTTTGGTGTGTTTCTACATTTCCTTTTTGTTTTTTTGTTTTTTTGTTTTTTTTTTCATAGTGCTCTATTTACATTGATCTATATGTTTATGTCTTCATTTTTTTTTTTTCATAAATTCACAATACATAAATTAAAATTTAGAAAAATACAACAAAAATTCATATGAACTCTTGTGACATTCTCTTCACTGTAAATCTCTAAACAAGGACATGGAAGAAGTGCCTTCTAAGTTGACATAGTTTGATGTAGCTCCAACATTATTGATATTACTTAAATTCAGTTGTGGCAAGCTGTTTGATAAAAGCATATATAAATATCAAATGGTGTAGCATATAATCATTAAGTTGTCTATGGCATGGTGGATAAGTTGTTGATTGGGATGAAAGTGGTAGGGGTTCGAAACCCTTTGTGTATATGGGCCTACGGGTCGGGCCTTAATGGGCTTTGCAGGCTGGGCCTTCATGGGCTCAAACGGTCCAGGCCTATGAGCCAGGCTGGGCTTTAGACACCTAAGCCCAAGTCTAGCCCACTAAATATCGGGCTAGGCCGATCCATGGCCCACAACGGATTGGGCTAGGCTTTTTCTGGATGGGCCAGGCGGGTCCCCACGGGCCTGTGTCTAAAGCTCAAGCCTAGCCCACTAAATATCAAGCCGGGCCGACCCATGGCCCACAACGAACTGGGCTATAGGCTTTTTCTGGATGGGCCAGGCGGGTCCCCACGGGCCTGTGTCTAAAGCTCAAGCCTAGCCCACTAAATATCAAGCCGGGCCGACCCATGGCCCACAACGAACTGGGCTATAGGCTTTTTCTGGATGAGCCAGGTGGGTCCCCATCAGCCCACGGGCCCGTGGGCCAAATGATGACCCCTACGCCCACCCCTAGTGTGAGATAGCAGCCTTTGAAGACAACAACATCAGTAAAAGGTGCTAAAAGGATGGCAGCAGCAGAGCATAAATTGCCAAAGTGCAGCAACAAGACCAATGTCCCAAATAAATTGTTTTGTCAAAAATTGGCCCCAAAACCAGTTCCCACAAGTGTAGTATGCTATGTGGAAAATATCTATGCAGGATGTTGGCCTCTAAAATCTTCAAAGCAAAATTGGACCCCTCAAACCTCATCAAAAAGGAACAACAAGGGTCTAATTGAGGTTTGAAGACTACGCTTTTCCACTATCTTCACATTCATGGCCATAAACCACACACGGAATAGCTTTGAATAGGTAAAAGAACATTATTGGCAGCTGAAATTTGATGAATTGAGCCATTCATTATAATTTAGGTAGCTCAAACCCCCAAACTAGCCGTGTAAGAGATCCATTGTTCCTTTGAGGCCCTGTGCACCACTTCACATTGAAAACTATCCTCCCACATCACATTAAAGGTAGGCAAACTGTAGAAAGGTTAATTGTGTCAGGTATGCAGTCGTTACATGTTGAACGTTTGTTACATGATTTGTTTCTTGATTGCACTGATCTTTTTAGTGGAGAAGGATTTAACAAAGATGAAAAGTGTTGGAATGCAGGGGTTGTGGAACCATTATCGAATATATATAAACTTTCTTCCTCTCATGTAGAAAGAAGAATATGCCCTGTAGCTCTCATAATGTGATCAAAACTAATCAAACGTGGCTAATTAATCGGAGACCAAAAAGCATCACACTCAACTATGACCATTTTAGTTTTATGAAATAATAGTTTATAGTATGCTTTCAACTAAACTTTGATAATGATATGAGAAAATTTAGTGTAAAAAGTGTTAATTTATCAATAAAACATTATTTTTTTTTAGTAAAGAAAAGAATAGTAGTTAGGAAATGCCAACCACATGGTGAAGAGACTATTCATCATGATGATATGATCATTTTCTTCAAAGTCTGTTTTCCGCAAGAATTGAATTAAATATCACTTATGTGGGATTGTGATAGTTATTGTATGTTGAATATAGTATGTACTGCAACTCTTGTAGGTTTATATTGAACAATATTAATACAAATGTAAAGTTCTTACGTATCAAGGATTTCCTTTATTAAATGGGCTATTGGAGGAAATTAAACTTGATGTTTAGCAATTCCTCCAGCGATTCATGATAACCTTCACATATTAATATTTTGCCTGCAGTGGGTGGCATTTTAGTAGTTTAGTAATTTCACAAGGAAATGTTATAAGTTCAATTGTCTTTGAAAGATCTTTTCATTCTACTTTCAACCACTAATGTTGAAGGTTGGAGGTGAGTGAAACCTCCTTCAAAGGAGGGAAATCACATCTTGGAGGAGGTTCTATCTCTGGGAATCATATCAACTAGTATTAGACTATGGTTTGGGTTTTTGTAAGATCTTTAGGGTTGAATTATAATGAAAATTGGTGTTACATATGAGCATAATATTGAATCATTGAGTATGTGTAGGTGAGTGAAAGTCGTCTCAAAGGCCAGTCCAAGACTCGCCCTCACCTGCAGAATCGCTCTCCGTTGTAGACTCGCCCTCTCCTAAGTAATTAATCTGTTTTAGCTGCAAGTTATCATTTTCTTTATCATTATTAGCAAATTGTCAAAATAACTAAGCATTATACTTATATATTATATATGTGCTTGATTTCAGATATCAATCATTACAGGAGTGCTTTTGGCAGGTTTTTCACCCATAGGAGGAGCACGCCAAATTATTGTATCAGCCGAAACTTACAAAATATTTTCTTAGGCCTCAAACATTTGTTTTCTTAGATAGATTGAATAGATAGTCTGTAAGATGTGGTTTGCAGATGCATAACTCCACAACATGTAATTCTTTTTCTCTTTATGTTCTGTATTCCTGTTTTTGGAGTTTTGGAAGACAAAAACAAGAATGCAATGTTGGATTGGAACTCAGTCTTATTTTCAATTAGAATTCATTATTTTATTTCAGCAAAATTTTAAATTGTGATAACAACCCGTTATTTTTTGCTTTTGAAGGGTTTGAAGTTTATTCAAGTCTTCATGAGTGTATATTTTAGGGTTTGAAGTTTATTTTTGTTACTCTTTATGTTGTCGAATGGTAACTTTAAAATTTAGACTTTTGGCATGAGAATTTCTTTGGCCCTATATGGGAGTTGAGGCATAGTGTATGAGCTTGATGTTATCAATTAAAGGGGAATGATTCGTGAGTTTTTTTTTGCATATACAAGTATACCAATTATGTCTTCCTATTAATATAAAGTAACACAATATTTTAGGTCAAATATAAGAAGTTATAGATCTGGAGTCCTATATTGGTTTTTACTGTGGACTATGCCGATGATGAAAAACCAATCGGTGGAGGGCAGTGTGAAGGCATGAAAATATTAATGAATAGTTGCTTTAACTAAAAGAGAATAAAAATTAAAACATAAATGTAAAGAGTAAAACCGCTTATTTGTTCAAGAAGGATCATAGTTAATGTTTTAAATATTTTAATAAATGTAAAGAGTAAAACCGGCCGGCTATATTTTTTAAATATTCAAATTTATTTAAAGAGTATAGCCGCTATACTCTTAAAAATATACATTATATATCCTTCTTTATGTATTTTAAGTTCTAATAAAAGAAAATATGAAAAGCGTGTAGAATGAAATTCTTTATAAGAGTTGACGCATAACCTATTGATCATAAAATCTTGCTAAAATAATTTAAACACTCATAAGTTGCCCATATGAATCGAAAATACCAGAAATTTAGAAATTCATATTTAAATCAAGTTGGTTGATTGCCTAATTGATTCATTATGGACTTATGAGATGTTTTACTCATCATACAGAACAACTACATTAAGAGTGGAATTCAAGATCCCATATACTTAATAAATATACGAATTTATTTAATATATGTAAAGAGTATAGCCGCCTGGCTACACCGAATTTATTGAAAGCGTATAGCCGCGCGGCTATACCGTTTAAATAATATTTTATTATATGTAAAGTGTATAGCCGCGCCACGTTTGAACGAAGCATACTGCCTTGGATTATCACTTTGTTCGGGAACTTGTTGCTTCTGGGAGTCATTGGGTTCAGTTTTTGTCGCCTTCTGCCCAAATTGCTGATTTTTTTTTTACAAAGGGGCTGTGTCTAAAGCTCGTTTCTCCTTACTGGTGTCCAAACTTGTCACCTCCCGGCTGCTTAGTTTGTGAGGGGCTGTTGATAAGGTCTCATAATCTTGTAAACGTCTGTAGAGATATGTGATATTTATCCCATGTGTTATGATAAGAGGTTCTTAGCTTTAGACTGGCTGGGACTTTGTTTACTATTGGACGCTTGTTTGGTGCTTCAAGAGTGAAGTAAGTAAAGGCTCTTTATTGATCACCATTGATTCTTGAAGAAACTGTAGCTTTTCACATTACATTTAACGTGTGTACATAGTGGAATATATACATAACAAGTCCAATAACAGCAGGACTTCTAAAGGAAACACAGCATTATTATCAATACAGACTATTAACACAAGCATTATCTGATAGACCCCTAGGGAACTTTATCAACAATTCCCAATATAGAAAGTTGAGTTCCCAAATATATTTTCTGAACCTTAAGGGGTTCAAGACAGGAAACTTCTGACAGTCCATTAAATCAAATGCACGTAAAGAATCCTGACCTACTTATAATCTGGATGCAATCCGAGGATGATCCCATTCAGTCACAATGTGGTCGCGGCTGATCTCCTTCAGCGAACGGCATCCACTTAATGACATCGTTAGCTCAAACTCGTCACGAAGCATTTGAAGTACTTTCCTTACACCAGCTTCACCATCAGCAGCTAATGCGAACAACACTGGTCTACCAATCTGAAATTGGAACATTAGGCATTGTTTCAAATTCATTGCTTTAATATATAATTCAGAATTGTCGGTAATAAAATGGATCAGAGTTGCAGTATCTTATTTCTCATGTAAGTGTTATGTGACATATGTTTTACTCACAAATACACCAGATGCTCCAAGAGCTAGAGCCTTGAAAACATCCGTTCCTCTCCTCACTCCACCATCCATAAACACAGGAATTCGGCCTTGTACAACTTTGACGACCTATAAGTCATTTTAACAAAATCATAATCTCATGATACACCAAAGAAAAGGGACAAAATAAAGAACCGAAGATAAGGGAACTACTTGGCATTCAGAATGGCTAAAGTATCAAGAATATAAGCGTTAAACGAATCGATAAAATCATATTTATGAAAGAATCAAAGGTACCTCCTCCAAAACCATGATAGTTGCAGGGACATAATCAAGCTGGCGAGCTCCATGATTGGAGACAATAATTCCTGCAACTCCATGTTGTACCGCTAGTCCTGCTGCATTGTTAGCAGACATATCGTGAGTTGGCCATAAATATCCGATAACAGATAAAGCAGGGAAGTTCGTTTTGTATTGGAATGCTGAGTCAGGGATTTGGTCACTTACCATCCTCAGCAGTAAGTACACCCTTTAAAAGAATTGGTAATTTGGTGATTGTCTGAAGCCATTTTACATCCTGTGCATGTGGCCAAGAGAATCATTTCAATTATTAAATCAGATTTTTTGTTTGAATGATCTTATATTGAAGCAACCATCTTTACCTTCCAGCTGAGAGACGGGTCGATTTGTGCAGCAACATATGAGGCAAGTCCAGAATCATTGGTCTAGAATTTCATCACCAAATCGTTAAATGAATATGTCAAATGAAGTTACCTATACTAAGTTATTTGTCTGATTTTATTAAGGTCATATAGGTCACCCACCTTATCCATCTTTCCAAGATCCAAATCCTCTAAGTTTTTCAATTTCAAATTTGGCGGCAAAACAAATCTGTTGAGTAGCCATCAAACATCTTTAGGACCTCATTTCACAAAATGAACTTATAAAAGATATATAAAACCTTAACCGAGATTTGGCTGCGTATTGAAACAACCTAACATCTCTGTAGTAAGTGTGTTTGTTTATCTCCAAATAAATCCTTGAATGAATGCTCACCCGTTCTTGGTATCAGCCTCCCTGCGCCCAAGCCTTGGAGTGTCCACAGTAAGAACTATGGCCTTGAAACCCGCCTTCTCAGCTCTGCTGACAAGCTTTGTAACCACCCTCCTGTCTTTGTACACCTGAACAAGAAGAACATCAATCATGGATACAGTTAACAACACAAAACAAATGAGAACCTTCAAGGAAATATATAATCATGGATACAGTAGCAGAAAATAGTGATGATGAATTTGAAACTCACATAGAGTTGGAAAAAGCGAATGCCAGGAACCGTTGATGCAACCTCTTCGACACTGGAAGTAGCCAAAGTGGACAGTGTCTATAACAACCAACATACATATACAAGTCACTGATGATAAAGCCACAGAGCAAGGCAGGCTTGCACCTCAAAGGCAACACTTAAAAACAAAGTGTGATAGGAAAACAGAATTCAAACCATAATTGTGTCAGCTGCGGCTGCTGCTCTTGCCGTTGCACACTCTCCTGATTGAGAATTACAAAATTAACTTTAGCCATCTCTGCTTTATAGGAAAAACTTGACATATAAAAACTTTTAAGGACAGAGCTTTGAATGTATTCCTATTGTTCTATTTTCATTCAACTTACATAAAGAAGTATGTCACAGAAAGCATGAATAAGAGGGGCTTATACCTTGAGGATGAGCCATCTTTTGCATTGCTGTAGGAGCAATCATGATGGGCATTGAAATATTGAAACCCAATACAGTTGTTCCCAAGTCTATATTACGTACATCCATAAGAATACGAGGCCGAAACCTGTTCCATTGGAAACAAAACAGAAGAAGTACAACTTGAGCAAAGAGCTTCAATAGAGAGTTTTAATGAAATCTAGCCCAAACTACCAAGAAAAAGAAAACTAGTTTTTAAGAAGAGCTTACAAAATCCTGGAAAATGCATTTTGGTTCTCCTTGAGAGTCCACTGGTCCTCTGCACCAGATGCATAGTAGTCATAGATCATCTTTGACAATTTCTTCTTTGCAATTGCCTCATACTCAGAAACGTTGGTTATCTTCATCCCTGCAAACCCCGAACCCAGCCCGATAAGTGATGTATTTGTTTTTAATTAATAAATATATAATATAATATAATATAATATAACACAACAATTAAAAAGTTTCCCTAAACTTTGTAAGATGGTGAAGCTTTTAACTTTAAAAAAAAATATTATATGATTCTATTAGTTTTGTCAGATTAAATTTAGATGAATAAGTGTTATAATATGGATATATGAAAAAGGCTGTGTACGTACAAGTTTGCTTCACAAGAAAAGGGCCCAGACAGAATGAAGAAGAAAAAAAGAAAAACCATACCAGGAGTAGGAGTAGGAGTAGGAGTAGGAGTAGGAGACTTGATCATCGAGACTGGAGATACAAAAGCAGAAACTCTGGGCACCCGAGAAGGCCTCCCCCTCGGTGGCTGGCCCCAACTCTGATTCGGTTGTTGCAGATACTGCTCGTCCTCCTGCTCTTGTTCATGGATGTACTGGCCACCATGACCGCCATAGCTGCCATAGCCACCATGACCGCCATAGCCGCCATAGCCACCATGACCGCCATAGCCGCCATAGCCACCATGACCGCCATAGCCGCCATGGCCACTATAGCCACCATCATCACCACTGTTGATGCTCAAAATGGTTGGGCCAAGATTGAGTCCAACTTAGTGATGAGGTGTGATGAATGATGGGTGAAGGTTTGGACCTTCAGCATGTATGTGAGGACTTGGCCAATTTATGAGTATACAAAAGACAAGATATATGTGGTTCACCCTTAATGAATGGGCTACGTCCACAGAGAAGATGTTCTCATTATGATATTGTTTACATTTGTACAAGGGGATTAGACCCAAAGATAAATGGAAGAAGGCCTAGGGTCTAAGGTACAAAGTTTGGAGTCTGGAGCCCAGGGGTCAAGTCCCCGGGTCTGGAGACCCAGGACTCGGAGGCCAGACTAATAGGAGAGTCCTGAAGAGGGAACCCAGCTCAGTTTCGGATCCTCTCTTAAGTGGAGAGTGGTATGCTTTTATAGGTGAGAGGGAGCCTTCACTTCTTGTTGTTTTCCGATGTGGGACTCCTCTTGCTTTGCTTAGAGTTCCTTCTAGTCTTCTAGTTGCTTGGTCAGTTATGGTGTCAACAACCACTGTACTCATCACTATCTCCTTCCATTTCCTCAAATTTCCTCATATCCATAGTTTCAATTCACAAAAAACCAAAAATATGTAGGGCCTGTGAGCGAGAGGAGAAGTTGGTTCCTTGTAAGGGTGTGGGAGTAAATGACGATCTTGGTTCCTTATATAATAAACCCTGAAATAGAATCTAGTTTCTTTCGTAGAATTCCTGTCATCAAATATTCCGTCCCCCAAGTCCTCACGCAAGCATTCCTTTCCTTCGCCCGATTTCGCAGCAAGTGCCAAAGCTTGAGTACTAGAACTTAATTCCTTTATCAATATTCCATTAACCATTTTAAGCAATTCTCCCTGTAACTTTTCACTAATTGTAGTTCCGAAGAAATAGCACATATACATAATATATATGTATATTATATTCTCAAAGGCCAAGACTTTACGAAAGTGTTGAGATATCCCACATTGTTATTACATTTTCTTTAAACAAAACACGTAGTCTTTGTAGAGAGTATTATTACATGTTCGAAATGGAAGTTGTGCCCTAATAGCTTAAATGATTGATTGGATGCTCACATTCTAATGTTATTATAGAAGATTATCTGCATTTTGAGTCCAACAATTACGTGCGTCACCTAATAATGTGTTGTTCACTGTTTAGTTCGAGTGGCGCCATATGCGAAGTGGCATGTTGAGAGTATTATCCTATATTGGAAATGGAAGAGCTTTGCCTTAATATTTTTAAGAATCATCATAAGATTAAACCTTTTTACCCACTACCAATTGATTTTGAACTGAAAACACACATTATATTAATCTTAACTACTATAATATTTTTAGGAATAATCTTAATTATTTTTTACTTTATTGGCAATTATAGCACCACTTTGACCCAACCCTCTTCAATTTAATGAAATCACTAAAAACATCATGAAGATACTCAAAAACAAAACACATGTGGTGGGCAGTAATTACAATGGATCCAGATTTCACGCCAAAAGAAATATGGGAATTTTATAATCGCACCCGTACAAATTAATCCTCCTCAAGGATTAAAAGTTAACAGGCATGAGAGTTGGCAATTTCAGTCAAGCTAGACACAATGAGGCATGGGATAGCATTGTCATTGATGTTCACTAAATTGTAACGAGCAAAGCATAAGCACATGATCAGCATATATGTGGGACTAAATCAACAGAAACTTTACTAGACCCATTTTCATGTAGGGCTTTGGGTGTGAATTGACGGCCAAATTCTGGATAATAATCAACCATATAAAAGTATCCAAGCCCATTACGGTTGAGAGTTTTAATTAGGGGTTTAAAAACCATTTTCTTATTTTTTATGGGTGTACATAGAAAAATTCAATAGAGAAACCCAAAATTCCTAATATCCCAAATCCAGAAGATAGAGTGGAGAGAGACACCACCTCATCCCATCCCTCTTATCCTTTCCTGCCTTTTTTTACCCAAAAACTCCAAACTCAAACATCAAACCAAAGAAAATGTCACTCACAGCTTCACTTCTCCACCTCTCTCCCAAGCTCTCCACCCCATTCCTCCATGGCTCCTCCACCCCTTTCTCTCCTCTCTCCAAACCCACTTCCTCTCTCTCCTTCCCAACCCTACAACGCCACTCTTTCCTCCCTCCCGTCAGAGCCCTGAAGTACCTTCAAGGCCGAGTCGTCTGCTCCACAAGCGACAAGACCGTCGCCGTTGAGGTCACTCGCTTGGCCCCACACCCGAAGTACAAGAGGAGGGTGAGGACGAAGAAGAAGTACCAGGCTCACGACCCAGAAAATCAGTTCCAGGTTGGGGACGTTGTGCAGCTTGAAAAAAGCAGACCCATTAGCAAGACCAAGACTTTCATTGCTGTTCCGCTTCCTGCCAAGAATGTGAAGAGCAAGTCTGGTGAAGTAGAGGCGTCCAACGAGCTTGGGATTCCTTTGGAGTCTCAGCAGGTTTAGAGTGAGGTCCATGTTGCTGTTTGATTGTTCATTTTGTGATTTGGAATGAGAATTTGTGTAATTTGGTCGAAAATGATTCAATGCTTAAGATTTTGTTGCTTGGAATTAGTGTAATTTTAATGGGTTTTTGGTAATGGATTTCATATTAACTTATTTAACTTATTTAACTGATTTTGTTCTAATTCTGGTGTTATGGGTTTCGTTATACTTCTAGATTAAATTGTGTGGATTTAGCTTTCCATGAATTTGGTTTGGATTGAGAATGGATGAATCCTCAAATCTAATGTAGGCAGTATTCAGTAAATTTGGATTAATGCATACATGAGAGTAGGAACAAGTGTGAGGAATGTGAGTAAAAGAAGGCATGAATGTGATCATTTGTGGGTTTAAATGCATTGTAAAACTATGACAGAATATTGCTTGCTTGCTGAATTTAATGTGGAAATTGGTACTCCTATTGGGTTGGAGTAATTGTGTTTTACAGGGTAAATTTAAGGTGATATATGCTCTTGACACAAAAAGAAGTTTGTATTAGTCTATTATTTGGGGAAAATTATAACTTTTGCTACTATCTGATTTCTCTAGCTGTATTCTCTTGAGTTACTACCATCAGAGTGGTCTTTTGATTACCTTGAATCACATTGGTTAATACTACTAGTGAGCAACTGACACTAATCCTTGGAGTTGATCATCACCCTATGCTGTCAGGAGGAACTTGGAACAGTTGGTTGACAGTATGCCCGTAAGTGGTGGTTGTTAGTATTTGCAATGTATTTAGTTTTCAGGTTTGGTTTCTCAACTGGAAGAAATTTAGCATTGGAGTGATTATTATAGTCATAGGGGGTGATTTTCCTCTTAATTGTTGTTGTTACTTGTGTTTCCATGAGCAAGTCCAAGCTATATTCTTGTCAAGTTAGAAACCTTGTGAGGCTGGGACCTTTTGCTAGAACATGTTCTGTTTTTACTACATTTGATTTTTGGATTATTTACTTGCCATGACTGGTAAATATGAGATAAACATAGAGACTAAGTATTGAGGAGATGCCATCAAACCACTAGCTGGTTTCATTAAGCTGAATAGATGTAACTTGTAAGTTTGTTTGTCCAGGAAATGCTATTTTATGGAATTTGAAACAAAGATTGGATGTTTGAAGTGCTGATACTTAATTACTGAAGTATGAAGTCTGGAGTATAAAAGGGGACTGAAATAGTTGGAAGTAAAACTTTTAATTCCTTTTTCTTTTTTACTCTGACAAATTGCATGAAATTGACTGACAATGAAGTGCATAATTGCTGATGTAGCTGCAAATGAGTCTTTTGTGATTCCTGTTGTGGAAAGTTCAAGTGTTGCCATTCAGTGAAGAATGATCATAATGCTGAAAGTCTATATGTAGAAAAAATTTATTGAGCCAGTTGATATAAGTAAAGAAGGGTATCTCCAATCTCTCATCTTTGTGGGGACTGCTGCATCTTCCATGACAGCATGATGTAGGCGGTCAATTTTTCAGTAGTAATTCAGTGCGAGTTAGAGCTGGAGTAAATTATATCTGACTTGTAACATGTGCTACTTTCTTTAACCTTAAGGTAAATGATGGTTTACCATGGTGACTGATAGTGTTAATCTATGGAGTTTCTTTTAGGCAAGCCAACTTTGCTTTGCTTTAGTGTGGCATTCTGCAGGATATTATCTGCTGTAATGCATGGTATGGTCTTATCTGAACCATTTCAGATGGTAAGAATGCAATACCAATTAACTTTAAGCAAATTTCACATTGATAAATAGTTCTGTACATGGAAACTTGTAAAACTATAAAGATTATAAATCAAATCTTGCCAGAATACTGCCGTAGACTTGCCTTCCAGTACAAGTCTCCCATTCCAACCAAAACGAATGAAACAAACTCACAAAACATATGCTAAAACCACTGGTAATTCGAAAAAGAAGAAGAAAGAAAACCCTATGTTAACTATGTCTAGCTAATTAATAAAGTTGTGGTGATCATCCATCCTCGCACTGCAAGCTTGTTTTAATATTTCTCAAGGTACATGATATAAGGGTGTTGACAGACTCCACAGATTCCATAGTTAGTTTGGCTGTAGGAGAGGAATTAGTTAAGACTTGAAATGCGGCTGTCAGCAAAGTTCCTCCTTCACTGCTTCTGTCTTCTTGCCTGGAAGTGATGACCATAGGCCTTGACTCCAGCCCATCTGGAAGAATTGAGAACCCGGAAGGCAATATGGCAATGTTGCTTGCGTCACATCCGGTCATCACGGACTGCATGCCGGTGATATCCACCGGAGCATAGACCACCATGGAAAGAAAACCCTATGTTTAACTGTTAACTATGTCTAGCTAATTAATAAAGTTGTGGTGATCATCCATCCTCACACTGCAAGCTTGTTTTAATATTTCTCAAGGTACATGATATAAGGGTGTTGACAGACTCCACAGATTCCATAGTTAGTTTGGCTGTAGGAGAGGAATTAGTTAAGACTTGAAATGCGGCTGTCAGCAAAGTTCCTCCTTCACTGCTTCTGTCTTCTTGCCTGGAAGTGATGACCATAGGCCTTGACTCCAGCCCATCTGGAAGAATTGAGAACCCGGAAGGCAATATGGCAATGTTGCTTGCGTCACATCCGGTCATCACGGACTGCATGCCGGTGATATCCACCGGAGCATAGACCACCATGGACTCATAAGAATTTATGCAGGTATCTTGCAGTATCCACATGCTGTTCTCTTTTGATTTCATGGTCTGAAAGATTGGAATTCCAATATATATTAGCAAAAATTATGAATATTTTGCATTAGAAATATGAGGCTTATTAACTTGTGCGTGAAGAAGGAGAACCCACTTGGATAGTAACAGCATTGCCACGATCTTGTCCTTTGGATAGGTTGGCAATTGTTTGAGCTGGGCCTCCATTTAACATAATGTCCCACTAGCAATTAGAGAGCGAAAAACTGTCAAACAATTATCCTAACAATTAACATGATTATTGTTAAGTAGAGTTGTATTGTAAACAAAGCCATCTTTGCTAACCTCATTCCTGCGAGTCTCATCTCTTAAGAAATCGAAGAGGACGTAAGGACAGACAGGCAACCATACTGAAGAAACTGCACACAAGATCACGCCGAGAGGTTCTCCTGGGTCATTCAAGTTCTTCCTGGAGGCAATCCTTATGTCATCCCCTGTCTTGCTTGAGATCTTAGTCCAGGTATGATAACTTGATGCTCCGATTGCACGACAAAAACTCCATGTCATTCTTTGTGCCAATTTTAATATGCTTTTTCTTCCAGCCAGGGTGGCTACACCTAATATTCAGTAATCAGTATCAAGCATTTGATTAGAGACTATTTACCCTGATGCAGCCACTTGTATGTATTTGAAGTCTGCTTAACTTGGACATACCAGTTGAATCCTTCATAGGAACATTGGTTGCCATGAAGAAAACGAGCCGTTCGCATTGCAGTTGCAGTGTCGCTACCCAGTGTCTTGCACCGAATGCTAGACCGCTGTTGACAATGGTGCGGTACATGGTCTGAATTGTGCTTTTCTGGCATTCTAAGTGTTCTACCCAGATTACCTGTAGACCATTATTAGATCATTATAAACCTTGTTTTGCACCATTGAATATTTATGCATGGCTCTATCATTTTCACCTCTGTGTTTCTGTTTTCATTTTCGTGTAGTTTTCCATTCCCTGGCCAAAGTCAATTGTCAAAACAAAACCAATACTCATGTTGGTACTTCATCTAAAATTCTGATGTCCCGAAAATTCACACTCGGGGGGTCTATGTTCTTGAAATGCAGTCAATGAATGAATTGAAAATCTCATCAAAGGATGCCGATCTAATATTATGTTCTATGCACACAAGATTATAAGATTGACATTTGCTAATATATCTACATACCTTGCAATGGCCATTTGATTTGTCCTCAATGATGCAACCAGAGGGACGCTTTCTGCATTTCACCAACGATGCATCGATGTTATCTTCAACTTTGTCAATCGAAACATCGACGATAGCCCATTGCTCAGCACTCAGTTGCTTGCAGCATCGAACGAAGTACACTTCTCTTGTGGGAACTAAGGGTGTAAGCATTTGAAGCTCTGCAAACATCTGCAACCACACTCAACCATCAAACATCTGCAAAAGGCTTAGATCTATGCTGCAGGCAGGCTGATCTTACATATTCATGTCAAAAACGAACTTTGCAGCTCATCCGAATGAAACAAAATGAGTTTCTATGTTTATTGAGAAAAGGAAACAAAAAAGGGCATTTTATATCACAATTCTGCAGCTTACCAACTGTACAGCACCATTTCTATTGTCTCCTTCGCCATTGCTGATAACATCAACAGTGGCTGCCTTCGAGATCATGCACGGAAACATTTCCTTCCATTGATTCTGCAGATCAAAATAATAATATTAAAGTTATTAGCTCGCAATTCTTGTACCTACAAGCCAATAAGACTTGGCATGATATAAGATTTCAGCTTCATGCATACAAGAGGTGCTAGTGTGTACCACATCCATGAAACTCTGAACCAGCCGCGGCATATCCACAAACACCACCCCTGTCTCTCTGGAGGCCTCGATGGATCTCTTCGGCCTTCCATTGCTAGGAATTTCAATGTTGAACTCTTTGATGTACTCATCATAGTTAAGTATTTCACGGCCAGTCTCCACACTCCGAACCCAGAGTGGTTCCCCTGCAGTGGCCATCTTCTTAAGCTCCTCCATAGCTTGATTCACTATCTCCATAATCCTCGACTTCTCTAGACCAAAAATTCCAGTATAGAAGTCCAAAGAGCTTCTGTTCTCCTGGTCATGCCCAGAAGAACATGAAGGAGAGGATGTCCCAGGAGGATTTTTCACAAGAGCGGCTCTGAGTTTTTCAACCTACATTATATATATTGGAGCCACTTAGTCACTTCCAAACATGTGACATGTACGATATTAACTTGAGCATTTTACAAAATTCGAACCTCGGATTTAAGTCTGGCATTTTCGATTCGCAGTTGTTGCTCTTCGGTCGTGAGGCTGGCATCTCTGCTAGTGGTTGCAGTGCCACAGTTGGGGCAACAAGATTTGTTTATTTGCTCCCTCATTGCCTTGTTTTCATCTCTGAGTTTCTCCATTTCTCCTTTCAACAAAGAGTTCTCATGGCGCTCTTGTATGGCCTGTGAAAAAGAACCAACCATCCCATTCTTCATTACAAATTATTTAAAAGAACAAGAAGCAACACTGTCAATAGAAATGATCAGAAAACGAAATTAAGTACCTTGATCTGGGTTCGACGATTTTGGAACCAAAACTTGACCTGCCTTGGAGCAAGGCCTAATTGCTTGCTCAGCTGCTGCCTCTGCTTCTCATCTGGATGGGGTGACTCTTTGAATAGCCTGCAAAAGTTTCATCATGTAAGAGGCAGGATGTTCATGCACAATATAGGAACACATTGCATGTTGATCATACTGATTAATTGTAATTGAAATCAACTAATTTGGATTAAGGAAATTAATCAGTGATTTTAGTTTTCTTCTTTGCTGTAGAGAGAGATAACTACTTGCATATAAAACAAAGAGCAAAAAGGGGAGTTATTTAAAAGATTGAGTCATCTTTGAATCTTTGTAGTACATCGTACATGATAAAGTTATCTTTTTTGTTCATAAAGCTGCATGCCTTGTGTGGCATGAAAACTAAAAAGAATTAACGCCGACCAATTCCAAAACCATGTGCATTATTCAAATTCCAATAAGTCATATCCAATTTCCAACAAAATATGGAATTTTGAAAAGAAAAAAAAAATAAAAACTCTACTATGAATTAAGTGTAAAATTTGAAATAAAAGAGCTAAATTGAAGAAAAGAAAGAAGGACTTGAAGTTCATACGATTAACTTTGCACTTGGGTGTTGTGCTCGATTCTCTATCTTAATATCGCTTGTATTGTAAACGTAACAAATAGAAAAAAACGAAAAAGAGAGGGAATAGGGAATTTACGCTTCCATTTCTCGGATTTGCTCAGTGGTGTGCCTGTGGTACTTCTTTCTCTTCTTCTTCTTATTCTTGTTGTCTCCATCACCATCATCTTCATCATGCTCTCCTTCTCCATCGAATTCATCTTCCGATCTTGACCTCGCGGGCCCCGAGTTCTCACTACTAATCTCTGCCGTGTCTTCTCTCCGACGGACACTGCCTGCGCCTCCGCTGCCCTCGTCTCCTTCCTCCACTTCCCTGCTAGCCACCGCCGCCTCTCCAGCATCACGAAAAATCCCAGCCTTCAAAACCCAAATACAAAAAACAAAAAAGAATGTTATTTAACACAAACATGTAAAGGAAATGGATGAGAAGAAATGAAAAGGGTTATGAAGAAGAATGAATGGTACGTACGAGGCTGAGGGAGAGGGCTGGGGAGGCAAAGAAGTCCTTGGTGCGAGAAGTTGGTGGATTGTTAGACATGTCCACGCCCATGGCAAGCTTGGTGCATGCTATAATATAGATGTTAAGAGTTTTCTACCAGAACTTGTGACCAACGGGTTTGTTTTATGGGATGCCAATGGTGGCTACCTAGCTAACTGCAGCTCAAGGAGAGAGAGAGAGAGAGAGAGAGAGAGAGAGGGGTGGGCGGGTGTAGCTGATTTAAGGATATATAACAAAATGAAGTGAAAGAGTTGCTTTTTTTCTCTCTTTTTTTTTGCTGTTGGGATGTGAGGGATTTTGATTTGAGAGAGAGAGAGAAGGCTGGTAGGGGTTGACTGTTAGATATTCTTTTGTAGAGGAGGAAGTTTGTAGTGTGAGAGAACTCAACTACCTTGACTTGAAGCGGTTGAGTCCAACGCCTCAACGGTATTTTCTGTTTCCTGTCTTTCATCATATATTAGCTAGCTAGCGGCTTATAAGAGCCTTTTAGGGTGGGCTGGCTCACATATATATTTGAATTTATTTATAGATTGGGTTAATCGTTTTATTAGTTCCCGAATTTAGACCCTATTTGCATTTAAGTACCTCATTTTCCAAAATGGTTCTCGTGGTCCATTAACTTCAATTTCGTTAGGAAAAATGGTCCTGCCATCAATTTTGTTAACTTTTCTATTAAATGCAAGGGCAAAATGGTATTTTTGTATCAAAATTGATTAAAATATGAATAAAAAATTAAAATTAAACTCTCTCTCTCCCCTTCTATCCCGATTTCTACTCCCCCAAACTTGATTTTTTTTGTTTTTTGTTTTGGTTTTTATTTGATTTTCTTTTATTGTTATTTTAAAGATATGATTTTTTATTCTGTTTTTTTGTTTTGATATAAAAATACCATTTTGCCCCTGTATTTAACAGAAAAAGTTAACATAAACGAGAACCATTTTGGAAATTGAGGTACTTAAATGCAAATAAGGTCTAAATTCAGGAACTAATAAAACAATTCACCCTTTATAGATTTATTTAGACTAGTTAACCAAAATAGTGTGTCCGTTTATCTTGCATTTGAATTCCATCTCCTCCTCCATTGCTTTGTAAACGAGAAAAAAGGATGTATTTATTTTTTCATCTATGACGCCAAAATGACAAATCAACCACCATCTCCTGTATATTCAACTTTCAATGGCACAACAAGGCAAGCAAGGAAGGATGAAATCATGAAAGGGTTTTAAATTGGATCCCACTAGCTCTCTCAAAACAAATATGAGCTAGGAGAAAGTAATATACGTGTTAAATTATTGTGGCTTTGAGACTCATATTTTTCCCCTTTTAGGTCTCAAGCTCAAATCAATTTCCTTGGAAAAAAAAATAGTCATCACTTGTCATTTGAGCATAAATATGCCCAAAAGAGAAATATAAGTGGTAGATGCTAGGTGGAGTTTGGTGCTCACACTTCTCCTCTTTTAGGTCTTCAAACCTCAAATCTTTCCATGTGCCATCATAGCTCATAACCATCCAACATTATGAGATTAAAAAAAGATTATTCTAGATTCAATTCTCTTACTTAACAAGAAAAGGTTTAACTTCAATATTTTATAAGACTTTAAAGACTCCAAAGAGCTCTTGCTTATTATGATATCTTATGACATTAATTGCTCTACCTAATTACCTTGTTAACCACAATTTTCAAGAGGGCATTGCATAAAATAGATCAAATAACTCTTTTTGAGTTGTGAAGAATGAATCTCTAGCAATCCGAGGCGTTGCTCAAATTGAATGAACTTTATCGACAATTCTTGTGTCGTATGATTGGTTTACTTTTGTATTTCCCGATCGCATTTATATTGTGTCGCGCTTGTTCTTTCTAGGAGATTAAAGACCCGATTTCCTGGTAGAATGGATGACATGTCCATTAATAATTCCATAACGTCAAGCTTAACTCAGCTTCTACACTCCTGTTTGAACTACAAGAATCTCAATATTATAAAGATGGTTGCTCTTCTTTATTCCAGTAAGAAGCACCTAATGGTCATCATCTAAGTCCTTTCTTTAATACATTCATATACCTACAATAACGTTTCTTGTCACCAAATATATACTATAATGTCAACTTGTCTTACAAGGTAATTAGGTAATATTAGATATTCATCACTTGAAGAAACCTTTAACAAAATAATATAGAGGGTGCTATATATACATCTCAAGTCTTTTTCTTCTAATTTTGTTCCCTAAAAACCAAAATTACATGCGTTCTCCCTTCGTAGCAGTTGTATAAAATGAGAGTGTGAAAACCGCCGACCTTAACTAATTGTTTTCTTTTAAGAAGTCACAATTTTTTGGTTGAGAGTAGGAGGGAGGAACAAAGAAAGTAGAAGAGCCATGAGCTCGGTTTAGCCAAGCCACATAGAAGGAGACAAGAAAAGAAGCTGCAGCTAACGAACAGTAAAGGTCAAAACTTACAGTCATAAGTCATGAACAACCAGCACATGGTGATGCTAGTAGACTGAGCTTTTTTGTGCTATCCAATCCAAAATCCAATCCTCTTTTTTTTCGTTGCCCTTTTTAAATTGTTTTTATTTATTTATTATATGAATATTTTATTTATTTTGTTTGTGTCTTTATGTCATTTAAAAGGTTGAAAGGAGTGAATGCAATTAATGAATTTGGGTCCAAGCTTTTCGAATTACTTAAGAAACAAAAAAACACTTCCCAACTTCAAAATCCCAGACGGATCGACGGATGAACGGATGGATGAAAGAACACAACGGTCCTTCGGTCAAATGCCCTAATCTTGTAAATTGAAATGCCCTTGGACCTCATGGGAAATAGACAACACTCTCTCACATGAGGCATGCAATTTTTTTGTCCTTAGAAATCAATTTTTTCCAATCAAAATCTAATTATTACAATTAGATAATGATATTATTAAAGTTTTGAAAAGTGACATTTGCCCACCGAGTAAGAAATAGGAAAATTATGATAAATGCATTTTTTAAATATATTTATAATGATTTTTTTAAATTTTAATTTATCGTTATTTTGGGTTTGTGGAGGATTTCTTCTTTGGTTATACGTACTGCTTTTATTTTTATTAAAAGTGAAAAAAAAAAAAGGAAAAAAAAAAAAAAGGGTTACTCCCTCTATCCCTACAACTTTTGGAAGAAACAAAGGAAAAGTAGACTTTGCAAGGGATTAAGGGAAAACCGAAAGTCCTAAGCAACAAGGTAAGCTCTGGTCCCTGAGGACCAACACACTTTAGTTTAATATTAGTTCTTACAATTGGTAACTCCAATTTAAAAGGTAAAGTACTACTTTTTTTCTTTATCCATAAGCAATATTGGCTAAGGGAAGATCCGAACACATAATCTCAAATGTAGGAGTAACTGGTATTAATCACTTGAACTACGAGCCCCTTGCAAGATATAGTAATACTTTAATTAGTTTTACATTAGATTCCACTATAAAAAAAAAAAATTACTAGTTCATAAATAAATAAAGGAATAAAACCACTAAGTTTGGGTTGAGCTAGCAGTGTACTTGAGTGATATATCCCAAATTTCAGACTGAATTCATTATTTATAAAATATTAGGTGGCATGCAGCTTGAAGTAGATGATCTTTTGGTCCTTGATATTTGCTGTCATACAGCACAACACAACATTGGTTTGCTGCAGTCAATCAAAATTCACAAATCACAATGCGAGCTTGTAGCTTTCTTTTTTCTTCCATCAACACCCCATTGACCTTTTAGGTTGTGCATAAGAGAAACCTTGATTAAATTTCAAGCTCCAGGCTTTTTTTTTCTTTTCTTTTTTCCAGCAAATAAAATAAAATAAAGTCACCAGCACCATTATGAGCCATCACAATCCATAATTATAGTTTTGGTGCCATATGGGTTATGATTAAGCTCATCTGCAATTCAAATCATCAAATTATATAATGCCCTTCATGTCCTTACAATTCTCCTCTGCAATATTGGTAGTTTGGAATGGTAGATAGTTTGTAGCAATCACATGATTCTTATACAAACAAATAAAAAACAGTATTTATTGGCCTGAGGTTCCTTTTGGGATTTCTCTCTCTCCACTTTATCTCTCTCTCTTTCGTCCTCCACTGCCTTGTCCTTTTTAAGATCCATTAAGGAAAGCAAATAAAAGGAAGAAACCAAAAAAACCCACAAGAAAGTGGCATCTTTGGCTTTGCTTTGCTTTGCTTTACCTTTGATTTGAAGTAATTTTGGCTTTCTTGTGAAACAAGTTTTGGTGTCACTCACGACATATAATCACAATTTTCTTTTCTTTTTTTTTTCTTTGTTTTTTCAATTTGGAAAAGCAAGCCAAAGATGAAGAAGCTTTGATAAAATTGAGGTGGGGGAAGACCTGAAATGATGCAGTCTACAAAAAGATTCAAAAGAAAAGAGGGAAAGCCATACAAACAAAAGGGAGATTAAAGAAAAGATTGTCAAAGAAGAATATTAAACTTGCTTAGAGAAAGTATAAACAATCCCATGTACTATTCCAAATCACTGTTTCCTTCAACTTTGGTTTACTTCTTCCTTGTATAAACATCTCATCATTTATTATACAAATTACCATAGAGATTAATTATTCCATTTCCTGCTTAAATATCATTATCTCATTCACTTTATGAAAACTCAAAGACTAAAAGATGCTTCTTTTCATCATGCAATGGCATATGTCACTGGAAGAAGAAGAGAATAATCATAGAAATTAGTCTCCATAAAAAAGATAATATATCAAAGATGGCAGCCAGTAGATGTTTTACACTGTAAACATGTTCCAAATCAGGTTGAATTTCATTAAACAATCACCACATGTTGTTAAACCGGATATGAGCCACCTTGGAAAAATGGTAATAGATTTTAGTAAAATCAAAGAAATACAGCTAAATCGCCTAACTGTCGCCATCATATGGAATTCTACGGTCCAACAATTCCTAGGCTCAAGACTATCATTCATAAAAAAGAACTTGCTCAGAACATCCATGAACATCTTCCAATATAGTAATTTAAGTCACCTAAGACTAATAAAATGGCATTTAGTCATAAATTTCAGATCACCAAAGCAAATATAGCACGACATGCACCAAGTAGCTCTTGGTTTGTTCGTATTTCTCTTCCCAATGTTGGAAGAGGTTCCAAGTTCGAACCTCCCCTACCCTCGTACTACAAAATAAAAAATAAAAAATAAAAACTAACACGACACGCAATTCGCATGGCGGCATACACTCCATGACACGTAAAAAGACCATCCACCTTGGGATGTGATCTCATTGAAAATTGGGTCAAATAAGGATGCCACGCCACTCAATCTTAGCACAACTAGCATGAAGCTCATAAGATCCTGCAGAGAAAGCAGACTTCCTATCCAACCCTTGAGTGGCAGTTAGCTATTGAAGAGTAGATGAGATGGTGGTCTTGGAAGTCAGGTGAAAAGCTACCACCAAGTGGAGCCAAGCAAAACTGAATAGATTAAACAGAAATGAAATAAATGCTATGGACATTTTGTGGAGTATGTACTTAAGAATAGATTTGATGAGTCTCTGAACAATTCTATGTAATTCATTAATGAACGCCCAAGGATAACACTGAGGCAATATATGATTCCAAAAACAAAAATAGATCCTCCACCACAATTTGTCCCTTCTTAGTAATTAAACTCCTAAATAAATTTAGATTCATGAGTGCTGAAACTTGAGATTAGGTGAGCAAAAACTTTTGCCCGTGGATCATTGTTACTCTCTGCAATATTAAACCATTATCCAGTACACTTACAGATCAAACCAAAGTGATTGTTTACTCAACAATTTAGAAATTGTTATCATTTATCTCCAGTTAAAATGACACGTTAGAATTTTATGCAAAGCCTATATCAACCAGCCACCATGGTATTCAGTTCTATCGGAGAAGCAAGTCTTTTCAGAAAATCCCTTTCATCAAGGTAAAGTCATTGGGATATGGACTAACAATTCTGGAATTGTTGTCAACTTTTCAACTAGAATACGTTTAAACTAAGAAACATCAAAATGGAGAGATTAGTCATGCCAGATATTCCTAAACTCAGCATGATCAGGTATGGTCAGATTAATCATTTCAAGCAGGCTAAATGTTAGGCAAAACCCTCACACTATCCAGACAACTATGTCATTAAATATACAGAATTGGATCTCAAATGAATGCCAATCATCATAGTCGAATGGTTGGTTATTGGTTTGGAAAATTAGCCTTTTCCCTAACAATTTGATGGTTCACATCGATCAAAAAGAAAGGATAAAATCAACTACCAGTCTACAACTAACTCAAATGCTGATCCAATGCATGCATGCCATATTTTTCACAATATCCAACTTGAAGTTAATGGAGCCACAGACATATATAGACATCAATTAAACGTGCAATGCACATTTTCTTCAATTGACTGATCACCTACAGTTTCATTCAGGGCAATTGTTCTAAAAGGAACTATAAGCAAAAAAACAAACAATCTGCAGAAAGAAGAACTCAGAGTACACTAGAAGAATAATGCAAATAGAGAACTATTGCAACTTTATTCAATGAAAATTTGTAAATTCTTAACCAAGGCAGACTGGATGTGCTCACAAAATGCAATAAGATTACCTAGTGCAAAATTTATAAGGAAAAGCTTAGAACTTGTAAGTTGTAATGTCTCAAAATCAACACTGAATTCACTTGAAAAACCCTATGAACTACCCTAATTTCTTTTTCTTTTTTTCGTCTTTTTTTGGTGAGAAATAAAGGGGCTTTATTGATATGATATAAATACAGAACACACAAAAGTGCCATTTCATCTACAGGAAAAGACTAACCTGCAATTGTTGACTGAAAATTCGACATTGGTGTCAATTGCCTTCCACCAGAAAAGCTAGGGCTTCAACTGGGTCTCTTTATCAGAACTTCTGGGTTGAACAATTACCTAGCAATAGGCAATTTACACAAATCAGGATTCATAAATATTTAAAATTCGAAAGTACCATAACAAGAAAATGCAGGCAACGAAAACTGAGCGAAGAAAAATCAAAGCTTCTAACTCCCACTAACCTTCACCAATTTAACTGAGCGATTAGGTGATGGAAGGATTTTTTAATTTTTGAGCGGTGTTAAGGTTTTCTACATAACCGTTAGTTAGATTGGGGAAAAGATGTTCGCGGCAGAAATTGACCGTCGTCTAAAGGCGTCGCGGACTTTGGCCAACGACTTTATTGGGCTTTGGTCCAGTCTAATGGGCCGTACACCGACCTTCCCTCCTAAAATGTTATAATGTTGTTTTGAGTGGTTTTTTAAACACCCGATTTTCGTCTATGGACACCCATGTTTTTCCAGATGCCTATACTAGTTTTTCAATTTTCTTTGGACACCCAAACTTGATTTAGAAACTTCCAAATATACCCCTCGTTTAATTTATTCAGCACATTACTTGGAAACTAAAACCTAGTGTGATATGGCGAGAGGATTCGAACACATAACCTAAGTTGTATTTAGTTTAGTTTAATTTTGGTTTTAAACTAGAGTGCTGCTAAACGAACCCTAAAATTAACTAAGTACACCCTACTATCAAACTATTTATTGAATTACTAATTTACCCTAATATAAAATGACCAAAAAGGATATATTGAATTGTGTACCCCAATATGTACACCATCCTTAAGACTTGACGCATGTCCATTGTTATAACTATGGTCAACTCTTTAATTTTAATCTTTTAAAGTATTTAAAACCAAAAAATAAAATAAAATTTTAAAAAGAGAAAAAAAGCTCTCTCTCCTTCCCGACTCACCCCACTCTGAGACGAGTTGAGATATGCTGTCCCCAAATTCCCAAACTACCAAATCTCCCTAAATTAGATTGAAAACCCACACCTCTCTCGAAAGATTGAAGACAATATATTTAATTAAGAATTAAAATCTTTGTTTTACTGCTTGAGCTTTTGAACCCATGCCTTCAAACAAATTGACTTAATTTTTAACATACAACTCGGAATCCAGGAGAAGTGTATTGATCCCGGTGTATTGATCCCAATTGATTTTTGTATGCATAAAACTTAAACAATCAATAACACAAACCAGGTGGTGGTGGTCGCACAGGAGAGAGATAAAAGAAGAAGAAGATGAAGCAGGAGAGAGAGAGAGAGAGAGAGAGAGAGAGAGAGTTTTGTTAAAATATTATTTTATTATTATTTTACTTTATTTGTTTATTTTAAATACTTTAAAAGATTAAAAATTAAAGAGGGTGTACCATGGGTATTTTTGGTAGTTAAATAGGGTGTACTTAGTTAATTTTACATTTTTATTTAAACATTAGGGTGTACTTAGATCGTAGGGTGTACTCAGTTAATTTTAGGGTTCGTTTAGTAGCACTCTTAAACTATTCATTAGCACTTTTTGGTTTAAAACTATTTCACATGACCTAAGTTTAATTGTACATGAATCAGAGGAAACAGAAAAAAAATGGGAAATGCAGATTGCAATCTCATATTAACTCTTGCAGACACCTCTGACATTTTGAGCACTTGAAATAATGGTAGATGCGCAACGGTGCACTTCTTGGACTTGTGTATCAGATTCCAACTCATCTGTGGTCACCTTTACTGAGCATTCAGCAAAATCCACATCAATAAATCTGTTTAAAATATGGATGGTACGTAACCAATCATAATGCCTATAAACAACTTTTTTTTCTTCTTTTCCAAACCAATCAATCATAAGTTCAAAAATGTGTAGATCATTATACAAAGTTGTAGTACTGACTAGTCTCCATACAGCATTACTTGTTCTGAGCTTTTTGCTACGATACCAGCCACTTTGCTTATCTCTTTTCCACCACGATCCCAACACAAACCTTTGTGAAAGATGAGCAAATGATCCTCAATAAGTTTGAATGAATGCAACAAATACATAAATTAAACAAGTAATATCTTATGGGGTAAACAGTTAACAGTGACCCAATCAACAACTTCATAGAAACCAAATAATATCACAATCATTTTATTCAAAACCGTTAACTCCTTATGCCGGCTCACGCATCATGATTCTTTTCCATCTATAATAATATTTCCATCTACAAAAATATGGGAGTTGCAGATTTCAGTCTGAAACCTAGTAAAACAAGAGTGAATTTATTAACCAAAGCTTACTTCCTATCTTAATTACATACATATCGTCTCCTACCCGAGATAAGAAAACGTACATCTTGAGTGTCCGTGAATCAGTCTATTCACATGTTTCAGAGAAAGGTACAGAAGCACAACAATGGTAATATCTGTTGTCATCAAACACAAACCTTTGTGAAATGAAATAGAATGAATGCTTATAAAACTAGGATACGACAAGCACGCAGAAGTCTACCCTCGCTGCCAATTTCTTCAACAGGGGCATAGACAACACCGGCTTTGGCCAAGGAACCTCTCATACAATTCTGCAAGGACATGAAACATCTCAAGTGTTAAATAGCACATAACCAAAATCATAGGAAAAGAAAATAGCATCAACTCCACTCTGGCCATCACCAATAAAAGACATATGAAAGCCATATATGATGCGAACAAGACAGTGAAGTCAATACATATATAAGACAATGAAAGCTAAGCAATCCCTCACAGAAAAACCAAGGCTTTTATTCACAACATGCTTGTATTTATTTATTCAAAACAAAGGTAAATATTATTTATTCTCAGAAGTCAAAACTTACTGCTTTTGGGCCAGTGGCAAGTACTGGTGGTGTGTAAATGTTTATAAATGCGATGGGCTCGTAGTTTCTTAAGATGTGACAACACATACGTATATGATATATATTCCATATCTCTAACGTCTTTTACAATTTTATAGTTTATATATTTCACTTTGTTACCCGAAAGTTTGCCGAAATTTAGACTTTATTACATCAAGGTTTTTTCATATATCAACTTTGTACACAAAATTTGAGTTTTCTACTATTTTCATACATCCGTTAGTCATTCCGTCAAATATTTCATAGTTTTAACCACATATGGCTTACCTAACACTAGGCCTGGGCACGGATCGGTTTGGAACGGTAAAGAGCTCTTCCGTTAACAAGCCTTCGGTAGACCAATTTCTCTTCCATTAACCAACCATTAGAACATTTAACCATTGGAATCGCTTAACCGCTTATTTGGTTCAAATTAATTTAGTAGACCGATAGTACCATTTAACAAAAAATTTTGAATAAAAATATTTTTTACTAATGCTAGTTGAAAAACTCCAACTCAACATTTAAGAAAATGCCCAATAGACAAAGATATGTCAAATTAGGGATCCCTTCTTTACCAGGGATCATTTCCAAAGGTTTTAGTGAGAAGTTGGCAAATTCATACTTGCATATATTTATATTTAAATGTGGGTACTTAAATAATGAAACGTCTATAGAATATAGCACCATGACTAATGCAAGACATTAGTATTAAAGGCTTATATTCTAACACATATTTGTGTGTGTATATATATATATATATAGGAGAGAGAGGGATTCCTCAAATAACTTATTTGAGGGACACCATATAGGGCCCACTTCACATTGTATTTCACTAATCCAAACTGTCTATTTTGTAGATATTCATTCAAAGATCATCTTTACAAAAAATCGCTTGAATCCGATATCATTTGACCACTCAATTAAATTATTGAAATTTAAGTACTTTCTTGAATTATCATGTTCATTGATTTTTTTGGTCTCAATTAGATGCCTTAATCATTTTCAATTTGCATAATTTTTTGTAAGGATGATCTCTTAATGAAGATGTGAAAAATAGATGATTTGGATCATTGAAAAAAAATTCGTAGGGGACCCTAAATGATATCCCTCAAATAAAATTATTTGAGAGATCCCTCAATAAAAGGGGACTCTCTCTCTCTCTCTCTCTCTCTCTCTCTCTCTCTCTCTCTATATATATATATATATCTTTACTATAGGCATGTGTATACTTCTTACGTATACATGTAGTGTTTTATATATACACATACATTATAACCAAAAATAGATCATATACATTAGTTTGGTTCGGTACGGATTTCTATCGGATTAGAGTTATTGTTACCCAATTTTTTAACCAAACACTTTGATACAAACTGATGTAAAAAATAAAAAATAAAAAATAAAACAAACCAAACCAAACTATCAACACAATACGGTCGGTGTACGAATTTTTCGGATGAGATGACCACCCAACCAAACACTAACGGGTACTAGGGGTGGGCATCTAAAGCCGAAATACTGAAACTGTACACTAACCATACCGTACCATAACGATTTCATACCGTTTCATTTGGAATGAGGAGATATTCGGTACCGTACCGTACCATACCAACGAAGTATGGTATGGTAGCAGTACCAGGTATTTGGTATTGGTCAATACTGTACCATACCGAATACCTTAAGAATGAGCTTTACATGTTTCAATAGCTTGATATCCTTGTTTTGCTTTCAATTTCATTTGCTTGGGTTGGGGTCTAAGTGTTTTGGTGTCATTTATAACAATCTCCTCTGGTAAGATGTTTAAACTTATAACTAGATCTAGGTCAGATAAAGAATTAGCTAACTCTCACCAAAAGGAAACAGCACTTGCTAATCAAAAGCTCAAGCTATCCTCTTTGCTATACATGGCTCAAGTGGCGGCAGAAGAGGTGGCAGAAGAGGAAGAGGTATCTAAATTGGGAGAGGTGGCGGAGGCGGCTGGCAAGCACCCCCGCCTCCTCCTTCTCCTCCTCCTGTGGTGGTGGTCGTGGTTCTCCTCTCTTGAGCAACTATCTAATCTACCAAGACCTAAATCTAGAATAACAGTTAGTCAGCTTAATATATATATATCTTTACATTTTCCGACTTTGTTTTTTGCATCTTCTTTACAACGACTTTGATTTCTTAGAATTATTGAATGTTGGTTTGGTTGGTCTAGTGTAGGCAAGGGAGGAGGAAATGTCCAAAGAAAAGATTGCGTTAATTGGATTGGAAGCGATGCTAGTTGTGCTTAATTTTTCGGGTTTGCGTTGATTGAAGTATTTGTTTTTGTAATTGGTAAGGGTGTGTTATATATATTTAGATTTTAAATTCACCCAATTGGGAAACGACCATCACTGTTGCTCTGTTATTTCGGCTGCACCAGCTGAAGGAAGAAGCTTTACTCCCTACCTCCTATAGAGGTTTTATTGCTTGAAATTGTATATATCAACCAGCTTAAAAGATGAATGGAAAGAAGAGAAAGAAGAGAGAGGAGAGAGAGAGAGAGAGAGAGAGAGAGAGAAGAGAGAAAAGGGAAAAATGAACGGGGTGAAACTGGTTTGGAAGACAGTGAGTGGTGATTTTCCTGAGTTGGTGGGGAAAATCCATGAAATTGTGCAATTTGTGGATAATTGGAAGATGAAGGCACTGTGTACCGTTGGGGTGAGTGTGGCATCCTCGATTGCTACGGCCGTGTCTTGTGGTTTCATTGCCAGAGCACAGAGGCAACGGGTTGCGGCTGCAGCTGCAGTTCAAGCGGAGGCAGCGGCTTAAGTGGCGGCAGAATAGGTATCTGAATTGGGAGAGGTGGCGGAGGCGGCAGGCCAAGCACCCGCTCCTCCTCCTTCTCCTTCTTCTCCTCCTCCTCCTGTGGTAGTGGTCGTAGTTCTCCTCTCTTGAGCACCTATCTAATCTACCAAGGCCTAGATCTAGAATAACAGTTTCCGACTTTGTTTTTTGCATCTTCTTTACAATGCCTTTGATTTCTTAGAATTATTTGTTGGAATTGGTATGAAATCGGGTTTGTATTCCTAACTAAGATAGGAATCCGGGTTGTATTTTGTATAGGAAACTTGGATGCAAGTTTCCAGTTGGTTTCGGGATTCCTAACTTAGTTTAGGATTAGTTCTATGGTTAGGTTATTTAGTATATATATAGGTAAGCCTTATTGTGTATTGTGTGCGAATTTGAAGAGACTTGTAAGGCTGGAGAACTCTTGAGAAGATTAAGTGAGTTCTTTTGTAAAGACTTTGTTCCTTAATAAAGTTAGCTTTCGATTGTTCAAACTTGTGTGGTTGTTCTTGGTTTAATCATCTTGTTGTGATCTAACATTATTGAATGTTGGTTGGTCTAGTGTAGGCAAGGGAAGAGGAAATGTCCAAAGAAAAGATTGCGTTAATTGGATTGGAAGTCATGCTAGTTGTGCTTAATTTTTCGCGTTTGCGTTGATTGAAGTATTTGTTTTTGTAATTGGTAAGGGTGTGTTATATATATTTAAATTTGTTAAAGAAAGGGTGTGTTATATATATTTAAATTTTAAATTCACCCAATTGGGAAACGACCATCACTATTGCTCTGTTATTTCGGCTGCACCAGTTGAAGGAATAAGCTTTGCTCCCTACCTCCTATAGAGGTTTTATTGCTTGAAATTGTATATATCAACCAACTTAAAAGATGAATGGAAAGAAGAGAAAGAAGAGAGAAAGAGGAGAGAGAGAGAGAGAGAGAGAGAGAAGGGAAAAATGAACGCGGTGAAACTGGTTTGGAAGACAGTGAGTGGTGATTTCCCTGAGTTGGTGGGGAAAATCCATGAAATTGTGCAATTCGTGAATAACTGGAAGATGAAGGAACTATGTACCGTTGGGGTGAGTGTGGCATCCTCGGTTGCTACGGCCGTGTCTTGTGGTTTCATTGCCAAAGGACAGAGGCAACGGGCAGCGGCTACAGCTGCAGTTCAAGAGGCGGCGGCGGCTCAAGTGGCGGCAGAAGAGGAAGAGGTATCTGAATTGGGAGAGGTGGCGCAGGTGGCAGGCCAAGCACCTCGTCCTCCTCCTTCTCCTCCTTCTCCTCCTCCTCCTCCTGTGGTGGTGGTCGTGGTTCTCCTCTCTTGAACACCTATCTAATCTACCAAGGCCTAGATCTAGAATTATAGTTAGTCAGCCTGATATATATATATATATATATATATATATCTCTACATTTTCCGACTTTGTTTTTTGCATCTTCTTTACAATGCCTTTGATTTCTTAGAATTATTTGTTGGAATTGGTATGCAATAAGGTTTGTATTCCTAACTAAGATAGGAATCCGAGTTGTATTTTGTATAGGAAACTTGGACGCAAGTTTCCAGTTGGTTTCGGGATTCCTAACTTAGTTTAGGATTAGTTCTATGGTTAGGTTATCTAGGATATATATAGGTAAGCCTTATTGTGTATTATGTGCGAATTTGAAGAGACTTGTAAGGCAGGAGAACTCTTGAGAATATTAAGTGAGTTCTTTTGTAAAGACTTTGTTCATTAATAAAGTTAGCTTCCGATTGTTCAAACTTGTGTGGTTGTTCTTGGTTTAATCATCTTATTGTGATCTAACATTATTGAATGTTGGTTGGTCTCGTGTAGGCAAGGGAAGAAGAAATGTCCAAAGAAAAGATTGCGTTAATTGGATTGGAAGCCATGCTAGTTGTGCTTAATTTTTCGGGTTTGCGTTGATTGAAGTATTTGTTTTTGTAATTGGTAAGGGTGTGTTATATATATTTAAATTTTAAATTCACCCAATTGGGAAACGACCATCACTGTTGCTCTGTTATTTCGGCTGCACCAGCTGAAGGAATAAGCTTTGCTCCCTACCTCCTATAGAGGTTTTATTGCTTGAAATTGTATATATCAACCAACTTAAAAGATGAATGGAAGGAAGAGAAAGAAGAGAGAAAGAAGAGAGAAAGAGGAGAGAAGGAGAGAGAGAGATAGAGAGAGAGAGAGAGAGAGAAGGGAAAAATGAAAGTGGTGAAACTGGTTTGGAAGACAGTGAGTGGTGATTTCCCTGAGTTGGTGGGGAAAATCCATGAAATTGTGCAATTTGTGGATAACTGGAAGATGAAGGCACTATGTACTGTTGGGGTGAGTGTGGCATCCTCGGTTGCTACGGCTGTGTCTTGTGGTTTTATTGCCAGAGCACAGAGGCAACGGGCGGCCGCTGCAGCTGCAGTTCAAGAGGCGGCGGCGGCTCAAGTGGCGGCAGAAGAGGAAGAGGTATCTGAATTGGGAGAGGTGGCGGAGGCGGCAGGCCAAGCACCCGAAGAGAGAAAAGGGAAAAATGAACGGGGTGAAACTGGTTTGGAAGACAGTGAGTGGTGATTTTCCTGAGTTGGTGGGGAAAATCCATGAAATTGTGCAATTTGTGGATAATTGGAAGATGAAGGCACTGTGTACCGTTGGGGTGAGTGTGGCATCCTCGATTGCTACGGCCGTGTCTTGTGGTTTCATTGCCAGAGCACAGAGGCAACGGGTTGCGGCTGCAGCTGCAGTTCAAGCGGAGGCAGCGGCTTAAGTGGCGGCAGAAGAGGTATCTGAATTGGGAGAGGGGGCGGAGGCGGCAGGCCAAGCACCCGCTCCTCCTCCTTCTCCTTCTTCTCCTCCTCCTCCTGTGGTAGTGGTCGTAGTTCTCCTCTCTTGAGCACCTATCTAATCTACCAAGGCCTAGATCTAGAATAACAGTTTCCGACTTTGTTTTTTGCATCTTCTTTACAATGCCTTTGATTTCTTAGAATTATTTGTTGGAATTGGTATGAAATCGAGTTTGTATTCCTAACTAAGATAGGAATCCGGGTTGTATTTTGTATAGGAAACTTGGATGCAAGTTTCCAGTTGGTTTCGGGATTCCTAACTTAGTTTAGGATTAGTTCTATGGTTAGGTTATCTAGTATATATATAGGTAAGCCTTATTGTGTATTGTGTGCGAATTTGAAGAGACTTGTAAGGCAGGAGAACTCTTGAGAAGATTAAGTGAGTTCTTTTGTAAAGACTTTGTTCATTAATAAAGTTTACTTCCGATTGTCCAAACTTGTGTGGTTGTTCTTGGTTTAATCATCTTCTTGTGATCTAACATTATTGAATGTTGGTTGGTCTAGTGTAGGCAAGGGAAGAGGAAATGTCCAAAGAAAAGATTGCGTTAATTGGATTGGAAGTCATGCTAGTTGTGCTTAATTTTTCGGGTTTGCGTTGATTGAAGTATTTGTTTTTGTAATTGGTAAGGGTGTGTTATATATATTTAAATTTGTTAAAGAAATGGTGTGTTATATATATTTAAATTTTAAATTCACCCAATTGGGAAACGACCATCACTGTTGCTCTGTTATTTCGGCTGCACCAGCTGAAGGAAAGTGCAGAAAATAGGCTTTACTTTAAGAGTAAGCTTTATCGTTTCCAGTATAAGGAAGGAACAAAGATGATGGATCATCTCGAAGAGTTTAACAAGATGATTGCTGAATTGTTGAACTTAGAGTAGACGATCAAGGATGAAGACAAAGCTTTGATCTTGATGAATTCTTTGCCTGAATCCTATGAATCATTCGTTACGACATGGATTTATGGTAGAGAAACTCTTAAATTTGATGAGATCTCAAGTGCTGTAATGAATCATGAAGTTCGAAATCTTGATAGATAAGAGAGGAACAATTCTGAAGCATTAATGGTGAGAGGAAGATCACAGGAAAGAAAGTCTGCAGATAGAAAGAAGAGCGAGTCTAGCACAAGAGGAAACTCAAGCAACAGGAAATTCTTGGACAAGGACGAGTACGCCTTTTGCCATAAGAAAGGGCACTGGAAGAAGAATTGTCCCAAAATCAAGGCTAAAAAACAAGGAAAAGAAACATGAAGATTCAGAGGCAAACGTTGTTGAAGTCGATGATGAGGATTTTGTTTGTGCTTTAACAGCAGCGGAAAGCATAGACTACGTGAATCAATGGGTGCTTGACACTGGATGCACTCATCATATGACTTCCCAACGTCATTGGTTTTCATCTTTCAAAAGTCTCACTGGAACTGTGTATATGGGTGACGATAATCCATGTGTAACACAAGGGATTGGCAGCGTTATGATGGTGTAATTCGGGAGTTACAAGGAGTAAGATATGTTCCAAACCTCAAGAAGAATTTAATTTCTTTAGGCACCCTTGAATCTCAAGGTTGCAAGTTTTATTCTGAGAAGAATATGCTTAAGGTAGCTAGAGGGGCATTAGTGATGATGAAGGCCCCTAGAAGAGGTTTGCTTTACTTGTTGGAGGGCAAAACCATTGAAAAACAGATGGCTATGGTGGTAGAAGGTAATCAAGCTGATACATCTTCTCTATGGCATATGAGGTTGGGGCATGTGGGAAACAAAGCGCTGCAAGGGTTGATTAAACAAGGGGTTCTCAAGGGAGCCAAAAGTGGAAAAATAGTTTTTGGTGAACACTGTGTTCTTGGCAAGCAAACAAAGGTACAATTTGGCACTGCAATCCATCAAATTGAGGGAATATTGGATTATGTACACTCGGATGTCTGGGGACCTGCAAAGAATGAATCTCTAGGAGGGAAGAGATGGTTTGTGTCCTTCATTGATGATTACTCACGAAGATCATGGATTTATATGATGAAGCACAAACATGAGGTATTGAATATTTTCTTGTAATGGAAAAATATGGTTGAAAAGAAGACGGCCAAGAAGTTGAAAGTCTTAAGAAGTGATAATGGCGGGGAGTATATTTCTGATCCCTTCTTCAGGATATGCAAAAAGGAAGGTATTACTCGTCATTTTAGTGTTAGAGAAACACCACAACAAAATGGAATTGCAGAGGGGTTGAATCGAACATTGTTGGAAAAGGTGAGATGTATGCTTTCACAAGCAAAATTGCATAAAAGATTTTGGGCAGAGGCATTAAATTATGCATGCCATATTTTGAATCGTCTACCTTCTACAACTCTAAGTGGTAAGACTCCAATAGAATTATGGTCAGGAAAAGTAGCTCAAGACTATGAAAGACTAAGGGTCTTTGGGTGCGATGCTTACTACCACGTGAAGGAAAACAAATTTGATCCGAGAGCAAGAAAAGCTATCTTTTTGGGGTTCAACAATGGTGTCAAGGGATTCAGGTTGTGGAGCATAGAATTCAAGAAGGTAGTAGTGAGCAGAGATGTGACGTTTAATGAATCCCATATGAAACTCAGCGAAGAAAGGAAGGGTGTCTATGAGATGGAGCTATCATCCAATAGTTCTAGAAAAACAAGTACCGAGGATGATGTTCACAGTGAAGAAGAAGATTGTGTCAACCAAGAAAGGAAACAAGATGAAGAAGTCGTTAATGATGATGTTCGAGAAGAATGCATTGCTAAGAGGAAAGGAAAAAGAGAGATTGTGCTCCCTGCCAGATTAAAAGATTGTGTTGCATGCATGGCATACGCGTTACCAGTAATTGAAATCGATATCCCTACAAGTTTTACTGAAGCCACGAGGAATGGAGAAGCAAAGCACTAGCATGAAGCTATGGATGACGAGATGTTGTCACTCAAGAAGAATAAAACCTGGGAAGTGGTGGAGTTGCCTAAAGGAAGAAAGGTCATTGGATGCAAGTGGGTATATGCAAAGAAAGATGGAATAGATGATGTAAGTTCGGTGAGGTTCAAAGCCAGACTAGTGGCTAAAGGTTATGCTCAGAAGGAAGGAATAGATTATAACGAAATCTTTTCTCCCGTAGTGAAACATTCATCCATCCGAATTCTACTTGCACTAGTGACGTAGTTTGATCTCGAGTTATTTCAATTGGATGTAAAAACTGCTTTTTTACATGGAAATTTGTTTGAAGAGATTTACATAAGGCAACCTGAAGGCTATGAAGAAAAAGGAAATAAGGGGCTAGTTTGCAAGCTCAACAAGTCACTATATGGTTTAAAGCAGTCACCAAGGCAATGGTATTTGAGGTTTGATAAGTTTATGAAGGATCAAGACTATACTAGAAGTCATTACGATCATTGTGTGTATCACAAGAAATTAAGTGGAGGTACATATGTCTACTTATTAATTTATGTAGATGATATGCTTATTGCCTCAAGTGACATCACCGAAATTAGAAAGCTTAAAGCTCAGATGCAGAAAGAGTTTGAGATGAAAGATCTCAGTGAAGCAAGAAATACTTTGGGGATGGAAATCACACGAAATAGGAAGGAGAGAATGGTGTATTTGTCGCAGAAACAATACTTGGAAAAACTGCTACACAAGTTTGGCATTAAGGGGGAAACCAAACCTGTGAGTACACCTCTTGCTCCTCATTTCAAATTGAGTACTCAACTATGTCCTAAAAGTGATGAAGAAAAAGCCAAGATGAAAGATGTTCCGTACTCCAGTTTGATTGGAGGATTGATGTACGCTATGGTATGTACTCGGCCTGATATTGCTCATGTAGTTGGAATGGTTAGTAGGTTTATGCATAATCCTGGAAAAATGCATTGGGATGCTGCTAAATGGATACTACGATATCTTCATGGAACAAGAAATATAGGAATTTGTTTTGAAGGGAATAATGGAGAAATTGATAAGTTCTCAATTGGTTATGTGGATTCGGACTTTGCCAGTGATTTAAACAAAAGAAGGTCTACAATAGGGTATGTATTTACTATGGCGAAAGGTCTGATATGTTGGAGATCAATACTACAACCAACTGTTGCTTTATCAACAACGGAAGCTGAATATATGGCGATGGCTGAGGCTATTAAGGAAGCTATTTGGACGCTTGGATTGATAGAGGATTTGGGTGTAAATCAACACAAGTTGGATGTGTATTGTGATAGTCAAAGTGCCATTTACTTGGCAAAGTATCAGGTACATCATGCGAGGACCAAACATATAGATGTGAGATATCATTTTGTTCAAGAGGTTATAGTTGAAGGTGAAATTCTAGTCAAGAAGATTGCTACGGCTGATAATCCCGCCGATATGTTAACGAAGATAGTTGGGGGATCAAA
>NW_018922559.1:470251-509990 GCF_002207925.1 Prunus avium
ATATATATATATATTATTAATTATATAATTTTTGGAGATTAATAATTGTAATTATTTAATTTATGAAATATTAAAAATATGGGGTTTCACATCTTCACCCCTATCTATGTTTCATTGTGATCAATAAACAAATCCAAACATTCAGAATTTCAATAGAAACAAACAATGAAACTTTTTATATATTCTTTCATGAATAGGAATTATTACTTGTGCCATTGTGTTGCCTCTTGAGTCAACAATGCTACAATCTTTATCAGGAAAATATCCCTTGATCTCAAAGTCTCAATCTTTGTTTTGCCTAGCCTTGGTGGAGATTCTGATTGCATGAGTTCTTGCCAAACAGGAGTTTGGCTCTTTCAAACAGAAAACCAACTGATCTTGCGATCCTTCATAGTCTATCATTTAAGAAAACCAATTATATATATTTTATAATTTTGGATTGATTTGACGATTATATCCCTGAATTTAACAGTTTTTTTGACAGAGGGACTATTTAAGAGCACCCATATTAACGTTAGGGACCATGAGTGATACAAAAAAACTTTAAGGATGCAATCTGATAGTTTCACAAACGTCAGGAACGTTTTGTGATAAAAAGCCTTGTTTTAAAGATGATGTGTCAACTTAAAATTCCTTAGATTAAATTTGAATGAGGTGGTATATGGAAAAAGAAGAAACAAAGGTTAAATTGTTGTACTTTTAGATACAAATAGAGAAAGAAGAACCTAAGGTTAAATTGTTATACTTTTAGACACAAATAGAGAAAGAAGAAACAAAGGCGCATGTCTACCATAAATAAAAAAGAAAGAAAGGCAGATGGTAATTGAAGGAAACTTTTTGGACCTGCCGAATTTTACCTACTATGAATGAGATTCTTTTGACCTATCAATTTTTCCTCTACTACTTATATTTACTTTACTTTCTCCATTGTGTCTCACGGTCACCACACTACAACAAAATGTGGCGTTAGCGACGATTATTTTCAACAAGGAACTACCTTTTCTCGTAGTAGCAGCCTTTCAGCCAAGAAAATGTTATTTTCTCGCAGAATGTGACCGGAATTGGTTTCGAAATTGGACCAAGCTACAGCGACGACATGTTCGATTCAGCGACAAACAATGTCGTCGTAGTAGATTTTCACAGCGACAAAATAATTTATTCCTCACACAAAGTGTAGCGGGAATTTTTTACAATTCCCTCCAAACCTATAGTGACCAACAATATATAATCCTCACAATAGAAGCCTTTTAAGGAGGAATGAATGTCCTTGCAGTATGTCTCCCTCATTATTTTCACCATTTATTTCATCGCTAAAAACGAAGCGGGAATTTTTGACAATTCCCTCCAAACCTATAGCAACAAACAATATATAATCCCCACAATAGAAGCCTTTTAACGATGAACTAATTTCCTTGCAATATGTGTCCCACATATTTTCACATTTTTATTAGAGAGGAAATAATGTTTTCGTCGCTGAAAAAACGTAGTTGGAATTTTTTACAATTCCCTTCAAACTTATAGCGACAAACAATATATAACCCTCGCAATAGAATTCTTTTAACGAGGAACTAATTTCCTCGTAGTATATCTCCCATATTATTTTCACCATTTATGACGTGTGACCGTATAGGATGACGACACATGTCCTTTTCTTTGTAGTTATTGTGTTTTAATCTTAAACAATTCATAAGAAATGAAATAAAAATCATAAAATACACCGAAAATTACTACAAACTCCTTACGACACAGCGTTCGATTATGGAGATCTAAATCATGATTTCACATATTTTAATTCATAAGAATCATTGGATGAGAGAAACAAGAGTGCATGTGATAGGATGTTTTTATTTGTTTATGAACAAAGTTGAGTTTTTTATTATTGTTTTGTATTTTTATAATTAAAAATTATAATTTTATAGCTTTAAATAGAGGTGAATATCACAATGAGTTTCAACAACAATTATGTGCTCAAAAGTATTATTAATTTGTTGAAAATCAATATTTTTTTTATATCACATTAACATATTAATGTGGGAAAATAATAATACCTAAAATTCATCCATATTTAAGTAATGATATCAAATTCAAATGCACGTCTTTACTGAAATAACTTTTTGGTGTGACGGTACGCATCTCTCATATGTCATTTTGACAAGGCTTGTATAATGTTATAAAACAAACTCAAACCTTTTCCAAAATCTCACTTAGCCATAAGGGCCACAGGGCCCAAGAGGTAGTTTCGAGAAATTTTCGATCATGAAATATATACGTAATAGATAATTAAATAATTGGTAAAAAGAAGTTTACATACTTTGAAAATTATTTTAAATTGTTTAAAATGTATTTTTATTTTTACAAAAATATTTTTAAAATAGTTTAATTATTGAAAAAAAAAAAAATCAAGTGACCTAGGACACCTTAAGACATGATTAAGTCCTTGTTACGACTGGACCTTTAGACCTCGACTTAGAGTTTTAAACTAAGGTTCATATTTTGATCTCGAATTAGTAAGATGTAATTAGACGTAACTAGACCTAACCTTAGTACATTATGATGGTATTTGCGACTCAATTGAACTCTTAGCTTCTATGTCGACATACATAATCCTCACAAATTGTTTCACTAAATATTAAGTGATGGGGTGACTAGTAGTTTGTCACCTGGGAAGTGATGAAATAATAGTTGTGTCCTACCGCCTAACAATGCTAACTTTGCAGATCATTATTTACTCTTTGATTTCCCCGCAGCCAAGTTGAACTGTTCTTTCTTCACTCCAGCGTCAAGAATGTTATCATGAAACTTGTGAAGAAGTTTCAATTAATTATAATGAAGGAATATTATGAGAGGTGGCTACCCATTTGCATGACTAGATTACCCATTTGAAAGATTGGGCGTGGGATGAATGGTTGAGAAGAGAAAAATAACTACCATATAACAATTCACCCCAACAAACAATGCTCAATCTCCAATGGTGAAGGTTGGTGTCGTTCTGACTTGTCCTAATGGTGTTGAGGGTCAGTCATTGTGCAATCTTGTTTTACCCAAGCATATTCACAGCCTCCTTGTATCTTGCAGAACAAGAAAGCTGGATGGTTCATAGCAGTTAAGACCATTACTGTGAGAGATTTCCCATTGCATTTATCTTCCTCTGCTGAGGACAGAGGCTGCACATTTAAATGGAACATTGGCATCCCACTATGGTAGGTCCAACTTGAGGCTCTTAACTGGGTCCCACACACAATACTGAAGAGGATTGTGAGATGCTTTTGGCCATGAGTAAGCCCTTTGTGGACCCTACAAGGTGGTGTGATGAATTCTATGTTGCTTCCTTGGGTCCCAGAAGAAGTGATTTGTGGAAGGGTGTGGTTTGCCAATTTTGGAGGGAATAAGTGTAGAAGTCTGGGGTTAAGATGACTCTTGGGATTTTGAGGCATGGAATTGTTGGGCTTGGAATACTGTTGAAATGATACTGGTCATGGTTTTTGTCATGATGACCGTTGGATTGGGAGATTGCTAACTATGGATGCGATGAAGGGGTGAGACTGCAATGCCTTGGTGCTGACCTCCATGACTTGGACACACCTTGAAAACTCATGTTTTGCATTGTAGTTGAGTCCTTTTAGATTAATAAGTTGACAAGCTGTGGTGGAAGATATGGCCATGACTTGGTCAATCTGCCTTCTTTGTTACTTGAACCATGCTTCTTCTTCTTCAACTTCTTCTCACTCACATTTTCAGCCATCATGAAGTTTTTCTGTGTGTGTTTATGAGAGAGAGAGAGAGTGCTACCTCATTAAAATTTAATCTAAGAAATTTTAAGAACGTGACCTCTAAAATTTATATTTTTTAAAAGCTCTGAGAATTTGAAAACAACAAATTATGTCTTTGCAATGATTAATTTGATCTGAATTTATAGATCACCTTGCACTGCAAGTTTTTTTTTTCCCTCAAAGAATAATCAATTTGAACACAGAAGTAAGCAAATTATTTAGGGAGTTTCACTAAAATACCCAAAATGGGGGCTGAAATTATAAAAATACCCAACACCCAAAACACTTTATAAACATACCAAAAACTCATCATTACACACACTCAAAACCCATTTATAAACATACCCAAAACTCATCATTACACACATACCCAAAACCCATTTTGGGTATGTTTCTATGTTTAAATAGTGCTTGGGTATTTTTATAAATACATGTCTAGGATTGGGTATTTTTATAAATATCTAAATTATTTTATGTATATTGGTTTTGTCCCTATTTGCAAGTCTACAATCATGCTCTCTATTTTTCAGTTAAAATTTAGCTAAAAACACAAAAAAGTTATTTTAGGAGCTCTCTATAAAATGTAACTCTAATCATACTCCCTAGTTTAGGGAGTCATAAATACTATAGTTATTTTTTAATCAGTTTGATTGCATTTATGGGGTAGCCCTATAAAGGAAATATTTTTTTAAAAGGACATCCTTGATATAAAAAAAAAACTATATATAAATAAATGAACACGTTAGTATAGACAACAAATTGTATCTGATTTAGCTAGTGTTTTTGTCTCTATATTTTATCATAGTTAGATGACATAATGCTTTTTTTATTTATTAGCGATATATACATTGCATTGGGGAAGGGGGCACTTTTCTTGGGATTCGAACTGGTGACCAAGGTGGGGAAGGGAGAGGCACCTCACCACTGAGGTAAACCCCTCGGTAAACAAGTGGACGGTTCGGAGTGTTCAACTTTGAGATAGTCTATGACCAAAAATTAAATTGAAATCCTTGACGAAAGGGTGGGCCACTAATTTGGGCTTCGAAATTTTATAACTGTATAAATAATTAACCAATGAAAATTGGATTAGATCCCTTCATTATTCATTTCCTAGGGCGCCTTTTACCAACAGCCTGGTGAATTCCAACAAGATCTTAGCAATTGGAGTAACATAACACATATACTTAATTTATCCTCGTTAGGGGTGAGTCAATCCTTCCTTTTATAGGTCAAAGCCAACAAAATATTTCTAGGTAAAGCTCATTTTAATTGGTATTTACATACAGATTCCAGCCAGCTAGCACCATTTTCCAACAACAAAAAACATTTGTTGATTTATTCCACTTGCTATATATATACAATAAAAAAATAAAAAATAAAACTTTGTTATTTATTTGTATATCATATGGTTCTCAGGATGGAGATCCAACATAAAATATTTCAAGCAAATTATTTTATGTATACTGGTTTTGTCCCTGTTTGCAAGCAGCTAGGTGTAAGAGCATCTACAATCATTCTCTCTATTTTTCAGTTAAAATTTAGCTAAAAACACACAAAAGTTATTTTAGGAGCTCTTTATAAAATTTGAACTCTAATCATACTCCCTAGTTTAGGGAGTCATAAATACTATAGTTATTTTTTAATCAGTTTGATTGCATTTATGGGGTAGCCCTATAAAGGAAATATTTTTTTAAAAGGACATCCTTGATATAAAAAAAAACTATATATAAATAAATGAACACGTTAGTATAGACAACAAATTGTATCTGATTTAGCTAGTGTTTTTGTCTCTATATTTTATCATAGTTAGATGACATAATGCTTTTTTTATTTATTAGCGATATATACATTGCATTGGGGAAGGGGGCACTTTTCTTGGGATTCGAACTGGTGACCAAGGTGGGGAAGGGAGAGGCACCTCACCACTGAGGTAAACCCCTCGGTAAACAAGTGGACGGTTCGGAGTGTTCAACTTTGAGATAGTCTATGACCAAAAATTAAATTGAAATCCTTGACGAAAGGGTGGGCCACTAATTTGGGCTTCGAAATTTTATAACTGTATAAATAATTAACCAATGAAAATTGGATTAGATCCCTTCATTATTCATTTCCTAGGGCGCCTTTTACCAACAGCCTGGTGAATTCCAACAAGATCTTAGCAATTGGAGTAACATAACACATATACTTAATTTATCCTCGTTAGGGGTGAGTCAATCCTTCCTTTTATAGGTCAAAGCCAACAAAATATTTCTAGGTAAAGCTCATTTTAATTGGTATTTACATACAGATTCCAGCCAGCTAGCACCATTTTCCAACAACAAAAAACATTTGTTGATTTATTCCACTTGCTATATATATACAATAAAAAAATAAAAAATAAAACTTTGTTATTTATTTGTATATCATATGGTTCTCAGGATGGAGATCCAACATAAAATATTTCAAGCAAATTATTTTATGTATACTGGTTTTGTCCCTGTTTGCAAGCAGCTAGGTGTAAGAGCATCTACAATCATTCTCTCTATTTTTCAGTTAAAATTTAGCTAAAAACACACAAAAGTTATTTTAGGAGCTCTTTATAAAATTTGAACTCTAATCATACTCCCTAGTTTAGGGAGTCATAAATACTATAGTTATTTTTTAATTCAATATGATTGGTCCATCCTATGTAGCACTGACACTCCATCAAGTCGAAGTGTTGGGGAGTTGGAGATGCAGACATGCGAACACGCCTCAAACACAGATTGCGTTAATTGGATTGGAAGCCATGCTACTTGCGCTTAATTTTTTTGGGTTTGCATTGATTGAACTATTTGTTTTGTATAATTGGTAAGAACTATGTACTGTACCTGCTGAATTTTATTTTCGATTAGGCTATTCCTCAAATGAATTTATTTTAAATTATTATTATTGAATTTAAGGGGTAATATGTCATTAATTCACAAAATAAGGGGAATTTTTTTATTTATTTTATATTTGTTAAAGAAAAGATAACCAATGGTATTATTGGAAGTAAAATGAGCATTAAGAAAAGTCAACCCAACTCAACCCGCCATGTTAACTGGTCAACAGCCTGCAAAGTCAAGCCCAAGTTGACCAATAGCTTTGTTTTGAAGGGCTAGCCCAGCATGGTTGACTACCAATTTTTATTTTTTAGTTGAACAAAATGTGTTTGTTTAGTTTAGTTTCATAATAGATGCTGGTAATTTGAAAGTTAAATTTTTTTTCTTTCTTCATATTAACTGAATACTACTAATTATGTAAACTGTTTCCCTAATATCACATACTCTAATACTTTTAAGCAATTATCATAAAAGGATTCCATTTTGAGGGGTCGCTTCTTTGTAGCCAAATTTTAACCCTTTCATCAAATATTAATTCAGATAAGATTTACATTAAAAATCTTTATCAAACTGATTTGTTACTCTAATTCTAAGGTTAATCTCAATTTAGTACCCTAAACTCTCACTCTTAAGGTATGTTTGCCCCTATACTCTCAATTTTAACAATCAAGTACCCTAATCTTTTTAATTATTTGCAATATGATTCCAGCGTTAACTTCACCATCAAACTTTTCATTAATTGCCTACGTGACCCATTCCACTTATTCGTTTCTTTCAATGTCAATTAAAGGATGTTTTAAGAAAATTGGTGTATTTTAGGAGTGTTATAAACATAGTAATTTCAGAACATAAATATAATAATTAACACAACCATTGTTGCTCACGAAAACACTTAACGCACCCATTCCAAAACAACATTCGACCAACTCACCCATTTTCAATATACATATATCTATATCTATATATATATATATACATATATCTATATATATATATATACATATATCTCTCTATATATATATATATATATATTGTATGCCAACGGTGCTGTGAATTTTAATTTGGGTGGGCCCCAAGACAAACCCACCCTTCCTTCCTATGTAAAATTTAGCCAGCGTAATTTCCCCCTTTTTTTTTTCGGTCAACTGCTAGCTAATTACCTCTCAGTCTGTACAACATTAATTTTTTCTTTTCTTGAAAAAACAAATCTTATCTAAGGGTGAAATCTAAATTCCTTTATTTTAAAGATATTATATGGAGATTTGAAACCAAGGTCTAAAATATCGATGGTATTAAAAATATTGGAAGTCCAAAAACACGAAAATGTCGATGGAAATATCGGGATATTATCGGTATCGGTAAAAATTGAATAAAAACCATGGAAATTGTAAGAAAATCACAGTATAAACATACAAAAAAATAACCCGCAGTTGAGAGAAGAAGAGCATAAAAAGGGATAAACTTTCACGGGGTGACAAAAACTTTCACTTATACATGGCTCGAGTCCGAGGAGAAAATTCTGTGGTTATGTGAAATAGAATTATGAGATGTAACCCCAATTAGTAAAAGACTCCTGATTTTGTGTTTCTATTTAAGAAACTTGCAAGTGCAATGCTTGCTTATTGATAGTTTTTTTGCAAGGGCTGAATGAATCGTTGTGCTATTTCTTTAGCTAGAAGCTAGATGTATATTTGACTCACTTCTCTTTTTAGTGCTCAGAATTATATGTTAGTGCAACAGGCTCCAATCTTTATTTTTTTTTTGTTTTTTTGTTTTCTTCTGTTTTTTCCACCATATATGCATGCCTTTTGTTGATATTTATACAAGGATTATAAGAGCTATGATAATTTGTACCCCATCCCAAAGCCATGGAATACTGAGGGAAATTGTTGGCAGCGGGACTTGAATCTAGGCCACAAGTGATATTGCCTAACAACAAGTGAAGGCAAAATCATTTTTGGTCTATCTAGTTTGCCGGATTTTCCACTTTTATCCTTGTGGTTTAAGTGATGGATCTTCTTGAATGCACCAAAACGCGATCATCACTAACTTCTCCGTCATTTTGATGTCATCCATTGCCTCATAATTATCATTCTCCAATAGCATCTGCAGTTTATTTTGCTTATAGCAACCATCTGCCCAAGCAGCTAGTATCATTTGATCTTCATCCTCTATATTTGCTTCATAATAAACAAAGTATAGCCGCCCGGCTATACTACCGGCTTTACTTTGTTTATTATATAAAATAGTATAGCCACGCGGCTATACTATTTTTGACACGTGAAGAAATGGGCGCTAGGTGACAGGCGGGTTTCTTTTTATAATACAAATAGTACAGCCGTGCGGCTATACTCACGGTTTTATTAAAAGGGCGCTAGGCGCCAGGCGGGGCCTTTTTTTATAAATACGGCTATACTCCGGATATTTTTTTTCAAAACCGTCAACTTACAAAGATTTCCCAATGAGCTTGGGATTTTTTCCCTTCAAGTTGATTAGCAGACAAGTCAAGATTGACAATGGCTATCAAGTTTCCAAAGGAACTTGAAATTTCACCTCGCAAGAGATTCAAATAAAGGGATAGGGACTCAAGATTGCTACAAGTGTACAACCATTGAGATATGGTACCCCAGATGATGTTCCACCTGAGATTAAGAACTTTAAGCCTTGTCATGTTTGCAACTGTCAGGACCAAAGAGTCAAAAGGAAGAAAAGACAGAGAAAAGCAAATTGTAAAGGATTCTTTTTCATTAATTCACAAAATAAGGGGAATTTATTTATTTATTTTATATTTGTTAAAGAAAAGATAACCAATGGTATTATTGGAAGTAAAATGAGCATTTAGAAAAGCCATTTTCGAATTGTCCGTGTCCGTGTAATATATATATATATTGTATGCCAGCGTAATTCCTTTTTTTTTTGGGTCGTCCTTTTCCACTTTCGTTTAAAAGAAAATACCAATAAGACCCAAAAATATTTGAAGTTCATTGAAGTTGAAGAACAGATTACAGAACGATAATCAGAAACTAGATAGATGCTAGATAGTTGGGTGGCTACTAGATAGATGCAGAAGCACCAGCCGCTCCCTCTGTCTCCGGCGCCGCCGCTCCCTCTGTCTCCGCCTCCGCCGCCGCTCCCTCTGCCTCTGCCGCCGCCGCCGCCGCCTCCGCCGCCGCTTCCTCCGTTGCTCTCGCTATCACTGCCGCTGCCGCTGCCGCTGCCACGGCCGCAGTCGCAGGCGTTCCAGCTCTCAGGAGCCCGAGCAGTCCTGGAGCAGCAGGGGCTGCTCCACCTGCTCTCCTTGCCGCCGCCGCACCTCTCTCTGCCTCTGCCGCAGCCGCACCTCTCTTCTCACTTGCAGCCATCGCTCTTGCCATGCTATAACAAGAACCCGCAGTCACAGCAAAAGACAAAACGGTAGTCGCAGCACCCACCCAAACAGACATAATTGTGGATTTTTTCTCCATGAATTTCACAGCCCTGTTATATTTCTGGAACATCTGAGGAAGCTCAGAATTTAATTTCTCAAGCACCTGGTTGAACCCCTCAACAACCTCAGGTATATCACTCAAAGTTTTCAAAAATTTCTTCATTTCTTCCCTTCGATCTCTCTCTTTCTCTCTTCTCCCTCTTCTCCCTCTTCTATTTGTTCTTCCCATTCACAAATATTGTGGTTTATATATTCTGAGCTTCTTGGTTGATAGGGAGCATCAAGCTGCAGTGTAGGGAGCAAGTTCAGCTGCTGGAGCCGAAATAACAGAAGCAGAGGCATGATGATGGCCGGAAATGGTATGATTTAGCAATTTTCTTTTGAAAAAAATATAGATATATTAGAATTACTAAAAATAGTATAGTCAGTTATAAATGCTAGAGAAAGTAAAATTAAATGAATTTTCTTTTCATGTTCCTATTAATTTTTGTTATTGTGAATTTTCTTTTCGTCCCTAATCCTGAAACTCAGATTTCCTTTTCTGTTTTTCTTATTTATATGTTTTTCTAAATTATATACAGCATACTCTTTGTTGTTTTTGCTAATGCAGAGTGGTTAATGAGACACTAGATAGCATTTCTATGGTTGGTCAGTGGCTTTTCAAGGTTTTGTGCTCTCATTTCTTAATCACCAATCTTTAAAACAGTTGGTCAAGTTAGTGTCTTGTGTTCAGTTCAATATAACTTTTCCTATTTGTTGGTCTTGAATTGGTTGAGATCTCTGCAGCTTTAGGGGCATTGGATTTTGATATGTAGATACTAAGTAAAAGAGTTTGTTATTTACTGCTGTCTAAGGAATTAATATATTTTATATGTATGTATGTATATTTGGTATGAATGTACCTGTTGTCTAGTATAATTCATTTGATTATCATGTATGTCATCTCCTAATCCAGTTTGTATATAAATCTGGAGTGATCTGATTGATAATTGCGTTTCGTAATCCAGTTCTGGCTTAAAGGGTAATTCTTTTAATTTCTTCTTTTATTTTTCCTTCTCTTTCTCTATTGTTTCCAGTAGAGAGAAGGTTCATTTTCTCTTTTATCGGAAATGTTGGATGTTAGTGCTCAGAATTATATGTTGGTGCAACAGGCTTCAATCTTTCTTTCTTGTTTTTTTCTCCCATATACGCATGCCTTTTGGTGATATTATACAAGGATTATAAGAGCTGTGATAATTTGTCAAACTGCTAATTCTAGGTATGAGTCAGATATAATGCGTTTCATTCTATTTTTGACCCATTGAAGGCTATATATCAACATTGATGCTAACAGTTTTTCCTGACTTGGTTCAGAGAGGAAGAGGCACTGAAGCTGAAGCTGAATTTGAGAAACTCTTAGGAGCAGCACATGTTAAATTTGCAATAGCAGAATTGTCAAAGTCTGACAGAGGGGGGATGAACTTGAGGCAGTAAAGTTCTCACAGCTACTGTATGGCCGACATTTCAAAAGTATATTTTTAATTCACATTAATATATGATTTATTTAGATTTGACATATGTGCTTCCTTCTGCGTGATTACCTTAGCGCCTCCATATTTTGCAGTGGTTTTCATTGGGTCTACCATTTTTGCTTTACAACAGCTATCAGGCATAAATACTGTATTCTATTTCTCTTCGACCGTCTTTAAAAGCTTTGGGGCGCCTTCAGATCTGGCAAACATATGTGTTGGGATCGCGAATCTATCTGGTATGGTTGGGTTTACTCTCAAGCATTTTATTTGTGCATCTTTGAGATTATATACTTATTTGTTTCCTCATGTATTCATTGTACTATTATTTTTATCTCTTGGTCGGTTTCTTTATGCTATTCTAGGGTCAGTTGTTGCAATGATCTTGATGGATAAGCCTGGAAGAAAGGTGCTTCTTCTTGGAAGTTTTTCTGGCATGGTAGGCTCCCAAAAACACTGAATATTTGATGCAAACTTTTGAGCTGAAATATTGGTATCAGAACTGTCAGTTATGTCTGTTGTGTGGTATCTGTCTTACCAATATTGCATTTCCTCCTACTCAGGTTTTTTCCTTTTTGTTTGGATGAAATAAACTAGAAAACTGACGTTATATAACCTTTTGTGCATTTCTTGGTTTAGGCAGTGGCAATGGGTCTTCAAGTAACTGGAGCAAGTTCTTATGCATCGGGATCTGGAGCATTGAGTCTATCGGTTGGTTGGTGGCATGCTGCTGCTGTGAGTAGTCAATCCTGTTCAACCTTGTTTTAGAAAAGACAGAAAACTATGTTATAATATGTAAAGATAAAATAAAGAAGAAAACAATGCTAGGTTATGGCATTGGCAGCACATTGAATAGTTTTGGAATCTTTGAAATGGGTCTTTCCCTGGGAGGATTAAAAATGTAAACATGAATGCATGTTGGTAAGCTATTTTTTTTTCTAGATTCAAACCTAATTCCACATGATATAATAGAAGTTTGACATGATTGAGTGAAATATCATATAATAATGCTATGCACAATTTCAGCATAAACTATTAAGTTTATTAATTTAATTCATTGTGCCTGCACATTTACAATTCCCCATGCTATCTTTACATGACTCTGAAATACTAAAGCAAATATGCATAGGAGCTGTTTTTGATTTGTAAATGCCGACTCTTTATTATCAAATGGTTTATGCAGGTTTGTCTTGATGATTTCTCTTGGAGCTGGTCTGGGGTTGTCATCTCGATGCCTACTCGGCATACAAGCGTGTGGCGTCGAAGGACCATATCAATGCTTTTGATAGAGAAGAAAGTTCGGGTACATCTGGATTGCTCTCTCACTAATTTTATATTTTAATTTTCCTATATCTGGGGTATTACACCGCTTTAGCGTTTTCTCTGTTTACTTTGTGACTGGAAGTTCCTGTATTGGTTATATATTACTATTTAGAAGTTTCATTAGTCTTTGATAATTTGGTTTGAAGTGCCAACATACTACCATAAATGGTACCCACTTGGGGCTGATTCCTTGTATGGGTTTTAGTAGGTCTAGTGAATGCAAAAGGTATTGGAAACCCTTCATGGAGACGCTCTTTGCCTCATATGCTTGTGGCAACTCTTTCTTACATTCTTATTTGGCTACCATCTCGGGTTCGTCCCTAATCCTGAAGCTCAGATTTCCTTTTCTGTTTTTCTTATTTATATGTTTTTCTAACTTATATATAGCATACTCTTTGTTGTTTTTGCTAATGCAGAGTGGTTAATGAGACACTAGATAGCATTTCTATGGACCTTGGTTTCAGTGGGAATCCCTTTGCTAAGGGTAATCTTTGTTGTTTTCTCTGCAACTGTCAATTGAAATTGCTTAGTCTCCATTTGATCTTCTTAAATATTTAAGCATGCTCTGTTCACTTGAGCAGATTTCACCAGCATTTGTAAGGGGTACTTTTGGGAGTTTCACCGGCATTGGATTTTGATATGTAAATGCTAAGTGAAAAGTTTGTTATTTACTGCTGTCTAAGGAATTAATATATATATATATATATATATGTATATTATGTACTGTTTGCGTGGTGCTGTGAATTTTAATTTGGGTGGGCCCCAAGACAAACCCACTGTACACCCTGCCTTCCTATGTAAAAGTTTAGCCAGCCTAATTTCCCCTTCTTCTTTTTTGGGTCAACTGCTAGCTAATTACCTCAGTCTGTACAACATTAATTTGTTCTCTTTTTGAAAAAACAAGGTGAAATCTAAATTCCTTTATTTTAAAGATATTATATGGAGATTTGAAACCCAAGATTTGGCTGTCCAACCAAAACTATTACAATGGGCATTTCCAATTAACAAAAACTATTACTTTTCTTTCCTTCAATCAAAAAGCAAATGAGCATATCCCGGGCATATATTCACTTTACCATATAATTTAAGAAAGTAATAAACAAAGAGTAGGGCAACTTGTGACTATACAATTTAAAACACCAACCATGTAATACGTTTTTGAGGGTCAATCACCTCATTCAAAGACTACACAACTGCCAATTTCGTCAAAATTTTAAAACAAAAAACTGAGAATGATAAAGTTGGACCCAAATCTCAAATACTTTGGAATCATAAAACCCTTCTATGTCGACATACATGATCCTCACAATTTGTTTCGCTAAATATTAAGTGATGGGGTGACTGTGCATACTCCAACCAGGGCCGGCCCTGACATTTTGGTGGCTCATGACCGAAAATTAAATGAGGCCCTCAGATATATGTTTTGCTTGAATTTGCTCATTCTTTTTTCATTTTATGAATAGGGGGCAAAGTCCCAGAAAACAACTAAGCCTGCTAAATAGAATAATTTCATTCAACTAACGAAAAACAAACCAAAAGTACATGATCCATATACAACAAAAATCATATTTAGGTTCATAGAGCTTCTAAAATTTCAACAAAACAAAACAAAAGTTCTCAAGTGGCTTAGTGGCTCTTCAATAGGGCTTAGTTCTCAAGTGGCTCAATTGTACACAAAAAGCTGCTTTGACGTCCACTCCATCATCTACAAATCAAAAAACAAAAGCAGTAACATTAAAAATACAAACAATCACTGAAAAATTCTTGATCTTCTAGCATTTTGAGAAGCAAAATCATCAATAACCTCTTCAAAATCAATATTTTCCAACATATTCTTTTCAATACATAAGATTGCCAATCCATTTAACCTTTCTTGTGACATATTTGATCGCAAATAAGATTTTATTAATTTTAATTTTGAAAAACTTCTTTCTGTAGATACCACAATTACTGGCAGAGTCAATATAATTCTAGAAGCAATTGAGACATTTGGAAAACAATCCACAACTTTTACAAACTCAAGAACTTCAATGGCTGTCTTTGTCTCTTTCGGTAAATACAAATCTTATCTAACGGTGTACAACATTATTTATTTCTTTTCTATAAAAAAAAAAACAAATCTTATCTAAGGGTGAAATCTAATTTCCTTTATTTTAAAAATATTATGTGGAGATTTGAAACCCAAGATTTGGCTGTCCAACCAAAACTATTACAATGGGCATTTCCAATTAACAAAAACTATTACTTTTCTTTCCCTCAATCAAAAACAAATGATATCCCGGGCATATATTCACTTTACGATATAATTTAAGAAAGTAATAAACAAAGAGTAGGGCAACTTGTGCCGATACAATTTAAAACACCAACCATGCAATACGTTTTTGAGGGTTGTGGAAGCAAATATCCTAGGTCAAATAATTAAGCCAATCAATTTGGGGAATTATTTGACCTAATTGGGAGTTACCTAATTTAATTGGGAGGTTATTTGATTTAAATGGGATGTATTTGATTCTTCCCCTAATTACATCGGTTACACCAAATCAGGGAAGAATAATTCCTTTCCATCTGTGGAATTATTCTTCCGAAACCCTAGCCTCCGAGGCTCCTATAAATACTTGGTCACGCACAAGGATTAAGGTACATCTAAATTCATACTGAAACTATGCAGAAATTCTCTCTCACAAACCCTAGCCACCAAAACCCTTTCTCCCTCACATAAGGGTCCGGTCACCCGGTTTTCCTACAAACACTCAACCTAACTTAGGCATCGGAGGGCCTTTAACTTAGATGACAAATCATCGATTTTGAAAAATTAAGATGACATTTCTTTGAAACCATACAAATCTAATTTGAAACAATTATTAATTTTTTGGGGAAAAATCTCAAATCAAATATAATAAACATGACTTGTTTGTACCAGGGCACCATTACGTATCATTTTTTGTTGTGTACCCTTATTTTACCAAAATTGACCAAAAGAGCTTTTCAAAGAGAATTTTATGGATATTATAATTTCAAACCACAAATATAATACAACCATTGATTCCCACTCACGAAAACACTTAATGCACCCATTTTCAAAATACTTTGTATAGAAAGGATGAGTTATATACACACATAAAAAAAAAAGAGTATATATATTAATGTTTTTCCTTTGAAGATAATTGATATATAAATGTATCAGTTTATATTGATTGTAATCTCAACTTTGTAGACAATCTATTATTTTTTTGCAATGGATGAACAAGTCATTAGAATTTTTATCACAAAATTGAGCACACATGGAGGTAAGTACGTAGTTTTATCTTTAATTAGTATTCCAATTTGAATTCCCAAGCAATTGCATTAATTATAGATTTTGCTTCAACATTATTATATTTTCCTTGCCTTGTATGTCTTAATAGCCATGAAGAATTCATAGAGCTTGATGGTCGGGACATGGACGGCTTCTTCAAAGACTATGACGAATGGAAGAACTATTTCGACTTCTTCTCGTGTCTCAAATATCGCGCATCACTCCCACTACAGCTGCAAATTCATCTTGTTATTTTATTTTTCATTAAGTGTTAATCAGTGGAGTGGTATTGTAGTTAGGATATATTTGGAGGCTTATTGTTTTTGCATTAATATATATATATATGAATAGCGGTTTTATGTTCAACTCACGTGGATGATAAGGACGATATATCTTCTTGACGAATTTGATATACCTAGTTGTAGGTTGGTCAGTTATTAAACTCAACCCCAAATTTTTGTCCCAACAACTTCCCTTTTGGCTCAATTAAAAAGTTTATAACACAAGAAAGAAATTCGCCTATGGCTCGCGAAAGAAAAGCAACTGATTTCATCGTCAAAATTGAATTCAATAGTGGGTGACTGCTTTTCTTTTTCTTTTTCTTGTCTTTTTTAAATGAGAGGATAAATAAGACTAGAAGATTTAAATCCCATGAATTGGAGGATGGGGCATTAAAAATAATACCAGCTGAATTTTATTTTCAATTAGGCTATTCCTCAAATTAATTGATTTTAGATTATTATTATTATTGAATTTAAGGGGTTGACAAAATTAATAATTGTTGGGTAAGACATGTAGAAAACTTAAAATCAAAATCGGGGAAAAAAAGGGCAATGGTTATTGTGAGAGAGTATGTGTTAGATAAATGATGTAGGGAATATGTCATTAATTCACCAAATATGGCAAATACGGGGAAAAGTTTTTATTTATTTTAAATTTGTTAAAGAAAATATAACCAACGGTATTATTGGAAGTAAAATGAGCATTGCGAAATGTCAACTAAACACGATACATCCTCTCCTCTCGTGCACGCCATTCAGTTTAAGTAACTTTAACCTTCAATTTTTGTCCTTTCATGTCCATGTGGCAATTTGATATATTCATTGGAGATGCTCTAATAATTAAATATTGTTTTAATTTTATCCAAATGAATACCCATTAAATATATTCGCAATATGATATTTAAACAAGGAAGCGTGTTGGTGTGGTAGTAAATGGTTGAGTATGTAAGTTGGAGGTAAGGGTTTGAAACCCATTCGAGACTTTTGAGTCAGGTTAAAAAGGCAATTATAAAGAATAGATAAAGAATGGAGTGTGACTTGATCGATATGAATGCGAATAAGTCACCATCCTAATTTAAAGCAATTAAATAATATTATGGGAAGGAAATTAATGCAAGCTTCATATTATGCTAGTTGCAAATCACTTGTCTAGTCATCTGCATTATTGTGAGATCTCACATCCTAGTTACCAACCCAATAATCCAATCATACCACAAAAATTAGAGTATGACGCAATGAAAGTTGTTATCCTCAGAATTTACAACAACGTGTCATGTAATTAGAGTCATATTGATGTCATTTTGTTAATAACTTCATTTTTGTTTAAAAAAATAGTAAATTATAGCACAAAACTCCAATTGGACCCATAACCAAATTGATCCAATCTAAAAAATTTGATGAGATGTTGCAGACTAGTGGCTCCGGTTCAAATTTCCATGTCACTTAGGTAGTGTGTGAGAAAAACCCTCCTCCCCTACAAGTGAAGACTGTCGCTTATATTTAAAATAAATAAATAAATAATTGATGACATGTTGAAAATCTAGAACCACCAGTCACGGACAAACCAATTAGTGACTAAAATTCAAGGCTAGTGGGTTAGAATAATTTATCACCAACCCAGTTATCCATGTCTTAATAGCCAGTGAAAAAAAAAGCCCAACATAACGTCGGAATAATGATGGGGCTGAGATCACTAAACCAAAACGACACGCATCCATCCTCTCCTCTCGTGCACGCCATTTTAGGCGCACATCAAATTCGCGCAACGTTGCGACATCCCCAATAAACTCTCTTCTGCTTCTTCTTCTACATTCCCTTCCACAGCTTTAACAATCTCTCTCTGGAAAACCCTAATTCTGTTCGAAATCAAATCTAATTCTTCAATTTCTCAATGCAAATCCAAATAATCCATCACTCCGCTGCTTCAATCCGATCCAATTCATGCATATCTGACTTGAAATTTGGGTTCTCTGGGCTTAGCCCTCTTTGTAACAAAAAATCAAACACTTTCAAACTATTTATTTATGCAAAAGTTATTATTCTCAACCCAACTCAACCCGCCATGTTAACTGGTCAACAGTTTGCAAAGTCAAGCCCAAGTTGACCAATAGCTTTGTTTTGATGGGCTAGCCCAGCATGGTTGACTCTACCAATTTTTATTTTTTAGTTGAACAAAACGTGTTTGTTTAGTGTAGTTTCATAATAGATGCTGGTAATATGAAAGTTAAATCTTTTATTTATTTATTTATTTCATATTAACTAAATACTAATTATGTAAACTGTTTCCCTAATATCACATACTCTAATACTTTTAAGCAATTATCATAAAAGGATTCCATGTTCTGGGGTTGCTTCTTTGCATCCAAATTTTGACCCTTTCATCAAATATTAATTCAGCTAAGATTTACATTAAAAATCTTTATCAAACTGATTTGTTATTCTAATTCTATGGTTAATCTCAATTTAGTACCCTAAACTCTCACCCTTAAGGTATATTTGCCCATGCACTCTCAATTTTAACAATCACGTACCCTAATCTTTTTAATTATTTGCAATATGATTCCAGCGTTAAGGAAAATAAAAATATGACTGTAAAAACTTCAAAATAGAGGATGGTGTAAAGAGTTACCACAGAAGACTAAAGCTAACGCATATTGAGATTTACACAGTTTTCATCATATTTCTACATGATGCTGGGTTAGCTGGAATTAGGTATTAAATTTAAAATCATCACAAATATATTGTTCCCGTTTCAATGTGATTAGATTTTGAGACTTGTACCAACGAAATGAACACAACTACCACTACACGAAATGCTAATTAGTGAGAAGTAGGAAATTAAGACCGTTAATTACCGTTTTACTTTTACATTTTTTTCATTTTAAAAGAAGATAAATATGTGTTACAGTAGTTATAACTTGTTGTACTAGTTCTAACATGGCAGAACAAAACTAGAGTTTGTTTAATATCGATATTGAGTATGATTGAGGTTTTCTTCTTCTTCCAATTTAAAAAGCAAGCACTTCAGGTGTTTTTCATACAAATTTAGATCAATATGAATGTTATTCATTACATATATACCAGGAAATGAAAATAATGAAAACAAAAATAACAAAGGAAGTAGGATTAAGCAATACATACCAGGGAAGTTTGGGCGTGTGGATCGGTTTATTTGTTAGGATAATTTTTCAAATTCAGTCGCCTAATAATCTCCCTATTGAAATTTGATTTTGCAAATCAAATTGTAATTACAAAAAGTTTAAATTAGACAACTTTATAGCAGAAAAAAGCATCATAATATTAAGAATTAATGCTTTGGACTGAAACTAAAATATAATAATATATGACGAAGAGGAAACTACCTGCACTTGCTCAATTCTTCCAGATTTTGATTAAACGCTCTTCGTCTTTTTAAGTTCCCTTTACGCAAAGCCACGAGATTTCTTCTTTCATCATCGTCTTGGCTGCAAAAGCTATAGAGTTTCGATATATGGATACAACCCAATTACAAAAAGAGTATATTATATATATGTTTGCGAAATTAGGGTTTTCGTTGCGAAAGCTAGAGTATATTATATATAATAAAAGGAATACATTCCAGGTATTTTATAAATATAATAAATAATTCGGTATAAAATACCTGGAATGTATTCCTTTTATTTTGTTTACTTCACTTGCAAGAAAACAAGATTTTCTTGATAGGAAAGAAAAGAAAATTTTAAACTTACCATTACAAAGCACGCTCACTAGCCATTACCCGTTTTTTTCTTTCCAGTTTTGCAACTAGGTTGTCCATCGCATCGCATCCATATCTTTTGCCTAATTAACCTAATTACAAGTACCAAAAAAAGGAAAAAGAAGGAATATAAATATTTCATTTTCCATGAAGTGTTAATCAGTGGAGTGGTATTGTAGTTAGGATATATTTGGAGGCTTATTGTTTCTGGATAGCGGTATTATGTTCAACTCACATAGATGACGTACTAGGTTGATAGTGATACGTACAGAGGTTATATATTTTCAGACCAAAAAAAAAAAAAAAGGTTATATATTTATACAATAATAAGTAATTGTAATTGACTCATAAATCAACCTAATTACATCAGTCTATTACAAGGAGACAAAACCTAATCAAATATGGATTCAATAATTTATATATGGGAAAGTGAATATATGCCCGAGATATGCCCTTTTGCTTTACTTGAAGGAAAAGACAAATAATTTTTATTTATTTATTTATTTATTTGTCGCACGTATATATAGCTTATAAATGAGTTCATCTTGTGCTCCCTAAACCCTCACAGATACTTTTGCTACTCAAAGTGCTTGTTTAAATCTTCTTAATTTTCTTTCTCTACCCAAAAAGAATCGACCCAACTTTAAATTTTTCCTAATCTAAATTAATGGCAAGGAAAGATATTTCAAATCTGGTGTTGGGAATGATGGGAGCTGCCTTCTTTGAGTTTATATGTAATTATATCTCTACATATAGAGAAACAGTTTCGGTACTTAGAGAGATTGATGAAAAGATGGAAGAGATTCGGAATACATGGAGGTCAGTACGTAGTTTCATCTTTAATTAGTATTCTTTTTTTCTGTTTTTTTAACCTTGATCTTGGCTTTGATGCTTTGAGTTTGCTGAGGAAAACCTCAAAGATTAATATTCCAATTTGAATTCCCAAGCAATTGCATTAATTATAAATTTTGCTTCAACATTATTATATTTTCCTTGCCTTGTATGTGTTAATAGCCATGAAGAATTTAGAAAGCTTGTTGGTCAGGACATGTACGGCTTCTTCAAAGACTATGACAAGTGGACGAACTATTTCGACTTCTTCTAGTATCTCAAATACTGGTTAATTAGCTTGTTTGGCATCAAGTGTTTGGAGGCTTATTCTTCTAGTACGACTAAAGCTGCGAATTCATCTTATTATTTCATTTTCCATCAAGTGTTAATCAGTGGAGTGGTATTGTAGTTATGATATATTTGGAGGCTTATTGTTTCTGGATAGCGGTATTATGTTCAACTCACATAGATGACGAGAACGATATATCTTTTTGACGAGTTTGATGTACCTAATTGTGGGTTGGTCAGTTATTAAACTCAACCCCAAATTTTTGTCCCAACAACTTTCCGTTCGGCCCAATTAAAAAGTTTATAACACAAGAAAGAAATTCGCCTATGACTCGCGAAACATCAAAATTGAATTCAATAGTGGGAGATTGCTTTTCTTTTTTTTTCTTTTTTTTAAATGAGAGGAGAAATAAGACTAGAAGATTTAAATCCCATGAATTGGAGGATGGGGCATTAAAAATAGTACCTGCTGAATTTTATTTTCGATTAGGCTATTCCTCAAATTAATTGATTTTAAATTATTATTATTATTGAATTTAAGGGGTTGACAAAATTAATAATTGTTGGGTAGGACATGTAGAAAACTTAAAATTAAAATCGGGGAAAAAAAGGGCAATGGTTATTGTGAGAGAGTATGTGTTAGATAAATGATGTAGGTAATATGTCATTAATTCACAAAATATGGGGAAAAGTTTTTATTTATTTTAAATTTGTTAAAGAAAAGATAACTTATGGTATTATTGCAGTCCCGTCCTCCTGAACCCCAGTAGTCCAAGAAAACTGTGGTCAACCACCCTTAGATTAGATCTAAGGGTTGAGAAAGAAAAAAAACTGATTTAAAAATTATAATCGTATCATCAAAACACTATTTTGATTATTAAAAATAAGTTTTTTAAAAAACCAAACAACCACCACCATTCAAATGGGTAAGGGCTAGTTTGGCGTTGCTGTGCTTTTAAAAAAAACTGATTTTGCTGTGCTGCGAAAATAATCAGCTGTGAAAAAAAGCTATTAGGCGTTTGGTAAACTGTTTTTGAAAAATTGCTGTGAGTGGTCAAAGTGTTTAGTAAATTTTTATCAGAAGTGCTTTTAGTGTGTATAATCATCAAAAAGGACATGATGATAAAACTGTTTGTTATGTTCTTCATTCTTTTTCTACTTTTAAAAAAAAAAAAAAAAAAAAAACCAACTTCACTACATATAAATTTTTTTCTTTTTTTAATTCACACTTTTTTATCAAAAAATTTAATCTACAATTAGCATACATATTTTACCATAAATTATAAATTACTATTGTAACAAAAGTAGTTCTAAATATTGTTATATTAATAATAACAATGTCTTTTGAGGGCTTCGGACATAACAAATATACAAAAATTGTTCAATTTTAAAATGCCCCAATAGATCACTACAATATAAAAAAAAGCTAATTAGATGCATTCATTAAACTTGTAGCGATGCTATTTCTCAATGCATTCATTAGCTTCATTTTTTGGTTTCCAATGGTTCTCTACAACGATTTTAATTGAAAAAACAACTATTATGCTTTGTGAACAATAAATTCAAGTCCAAATATGCTATTGCCCACACCATACATATATATACTGAAAAATTGTTTCTTTCATAAAACTTGAAGAATCAATAGTAATTACACACTTTACCAATCTTTATTCCAACTATATCCATACAAAATACCATATCCATAAAATTAAACTATAATTAGAAATAGAGGAGCTACATGTGATTGCTCATAAATGCTGCACATTCTCATCATCATCATCATCATCATCTTCTTCTTCTTCTTCTGTTCTTTGCCTTTCACAAATGGACAATACCAGGTGGTAGCGTACACGACATGGTCCACATATAGATAAATTTTGGGTTCACTGGAGAACATAAAAGAATTTTTACACGAATACAAAGTTAGTTAAGTAGTGAATGAAGTAAAACTATTCTGTACAATTATAGCTGATGCAGTCCAAAAAGAATATATGTCTAATAACTTAAATAACAATAAAGAGAAACAAAAACCTCATGAAAAATGCTAGAGTATAAGTTACATAACTGAATCGATGGATAGAGAACTCCACAGGCAGAGAAACAGCAACAAAAATTGTCAAAACAGTAGCAAGACCATGTTGGAGTCAAGGCCAAAGATCATATTTCCTGTGTATCTTCTTCCATTCTGAATTATTCTCGTATTCAAATACTGTAACTCTATTTCAAGTGCACCGCAAAATATTTGTCTAAGGCCAGTACATAGGACTTCAAAAAGGGTGCGATAAAAAATATTACCCCTTAATTGATAAACAGAACCAAGAGCCCAACAGCACACCAAAACTATACCAACCACTCCTACATAATATGGACAGAAAATCCTGCTGTTCTGATCTCTAACCACACCAATGACATTCTTTTGGAAAATACAAAAGATGGGTACCCTGCATTTCTAACATTTAAGCTAAAATTCACTACCAACTAATCACAAATTTGAAAAGATGGCAAGAAAATTGGCTAAACAAATGTTCACAGCAGACTGAGCAAATTTGTGTCTCTATTAAGTAATATCATGCATTAATTAATATTAATATAACGTTAATGATCTCCTTAGTTAAAGCACCTCATCATTTATAACTTAAACTAATACATTGAAAGATCTCACTGAACCAAAAAGATCTTTAAAAACATTGCACTTGGCACTTCAAAAAGATCCAAGTGAAATTTTCCTGTTTAGGTTTAGCCGTTTATTTATTCTCTTTGATAGAGTTTGTTTCAGAGAAACAAGCAGAGATTACTTATCTACTGTAAACATGAGCATTAAAAGAACTATTTGCAAGTGCCCAATACTTGAACAGTTTATATTTTTCACAAGTATTCTGAAGAATATCATACCAACACCTTCTATATGTTTAAAAATGATGATGGCTCCCAAGAAAACTTCCTTAAACCCACTTCTCAATCTCAACAAGGGACAAAGAGTCGAAGCATGGAGTTTTCCTAATGATTCATGAAAGAAAACCAAGAACAAGAAGAATCCACACATGAAAATAAATTGATCACCTTGACAATTGACATAAGAACAACAACTATATAATTTTCCTAGCTAGCCTATTCTGCCAAGAGGAGACAAAGATGACACATAGTCTTAGCCAATATTTCCAGCTTACTAGGGAACAGTGTTATTGAATCTCTTAAGTCTGTGTGGTGGATAAAATGTTTTGTTTCTGTCATATGTTCTAGGGCAAGATGATATTGCATTCCCATAATTTACTGAGAATGCAATTTCATACCAATTTACAAATTCCTGATATTTCAACCATATGTCAGTTTATGAGTTCCCCACCACAATGACCAGCATGCTACAATCAGTTTTGATAAAGCCCACCAACACAAAAAATATAAATAAAAGGAAGAGCTTGAAACCATGACCCAATCAAAAATCTTCTAACACATTAATAAGTCCACTTACACTAAAAAAATAATAATAAGGAAGAACTTGAAATTATGACCACTAAAAAATAAAAGCTTTATTTACCAAAAATCTTCCAACACAATAATGGACGACGACTTAGATGGAACAGCAGTTTCAAAGAACAGGATCTTTTTTTTTCTTTTCATTCTTGAGAAAAGAGAAGCCCGCAAATCTGGAGCTAATGGCTTCTTCACTCTTTTATTGTCTTGTAACTAAAAGAGAACTAAAACTAAAGTCCAAAGGAATTATGTTTGAGCTTGAAGACAACAAGGTTAGGACAACGGAAAAATCAACACGGGACTTGACTTGGGGACTTGCGTTGCAATCATATATATATATATATGTGTGTGTAGATGTATATAAAGAACCAGATTGGCCTAGCGGGTTTTGTTCTGGAGATTTTGGAACTGTACCAAACTATACAATGAGTAAATCTATGAACAATTATGGTTGGGTAATCTAGAGAAAAAAGGCATCTAGGACAGACATGTTTCAGAGAAAGAGAAACAGAGAGAGAAGTATCTGACCCAAAGGCCAATTGAAAACTCCAGACCAAGCTAGGGAGAAAACAAAACCTTGCCAAAAAGCAAGGAGAGACAAACCTAGTACAAACTAGGAGCAAAACTTGTCATGCCCCGGACCCGGGGTACGTAGAAACCCCGCGTCCGGTTCGTGAGAAAATAAAATAATAATAATAATAATAATAATAATAACAATACCATGCATAATATAGTGCTCACGAAATTTAATCAGATCAATCTATGTAAAAGGTCACCAAGAAATCCCTACCTCGATTCTAAAGCATTGCTCCAATTTAAGAAAATACAAGCTAAGCCCCAAGAACAGAGGGTTTCACAAAACTCTCTCTCTCTCTCTCTCTCTCTCTCTCTCTCTCTCTCTCTCGTGTCTTCCCCCTAAAGCCCCAAGAACACAAAGCCCCCAATCTCATAGAAACCAAAAAAAACCTAATTTCATAACATATATAAACCCAAAAATCATAAATGTAACGAAAAGATGAACTCATTGATGAGTAGCTAATTGTTATTAGCAATTAACTTCCTTGATTGAGATTGGAATTTTGAGATGCTGGGGGAGGAAGAAGAAGAAAAGTGAGAAGAGCAGTCTGACTTTGAGAGTGAAGGTCGCGAGATCTATTTTGTGAGAGGGTCAAACGTTGTCATTTTGTAAAATATTTAGGGGCATTATAGGAATAATGAAACTTTCATTAATCAAATAACCGGCTCTTTTTTTAAGTAGCTTTTGAAAGCTGGCTTATGGCCACTTTGAGAAATCGCTTTTTATGAGGAGTGTTTTTAAAATAAGCTAGTTTTTTTGGGTTTACCAAACACTTTTAGTTGGAAATTTTTTATTTTAAGCTGCTTTTTTTTAAGAGATATTTAGTCATATACCCATTCTTAGCACTAAAACTATAAATAAACCATACACCATTTAATTTCTATAAACAAACCCAAAAAATGACAACTGGTCCTATTGAATTTAATTTTTTATTGTTAAATTACTTTGATACCCTATTGAGTGTTTTGGGCTTTTTTATGAGATTTTGAGGTTAGGTTTGTTTTAAGAAATCAATGGTAGTTTTGTAATTTAAAAGAAGTTAAAAGCCTTTTTGTTATGTTGTAAATGGGCTTTGGGTGTGTTTTTAAAATCCATTTTATATAGGATTTTTTTATAATTTAGGCTCCTATATTGGGTATAATAGTGAATCTCCCTTTTTTTAAACACCACACTCCCAAACACCACCTAAGTTATCGGATCCTGTTGAGGCCATCGAGCTCACTTCCCTAAGTTTGTTGTAATTTCAACCGGAGTTGGTGGCTGTGAGTGTCGATGGATGCAAGAACATGTTCTTCGTTTTCTCCAGGGAGCGTGTTTTGCTTTCCTTTACTTTTTTAATTTTAGTTTTTGTTAAATAAAAATAAGGCTTAATATCACAAAATGTCCATAAGGTTTACGAAACTATCAAATTGCATCCTTAAATTTTTTTTTTGTTTTTTTTTTTGTGTCATTCGTGGTCCTCAAGGTTAGTATGTATGATCACAAATGGTCCCTGCCGTTAGGTTCCATCAAAAACTCCGTTAGTTTGCTAACGTGGCATATATATATCACCAAACATCTCTGAGGTTCACGCACCCATCACAAATGGTCCCTGCGCAATTTTTTAATTTAAAATTTATAAAATTTTGGTTTTCTTTTTTAAATTTTATAAATTTTAAATTATTTAAAAATATATTGTATTTTAAATACACGTGACACTATATTATTGGAGATGTGGCTCCACATATATGCAACATCAACAAATTAAACTAATGGAGTTTTTAAAAAATAATTTAAAATTCATAAAACTTAAAAATGTAAAAACCAAGAGTTTAGGGTTTATAAATGGTCCTCAAGGTTAAAATCTTCTATAAATGGTTTTTTCATTTTTAAATTTTATTATTTTTAAATTATTTATAAAAAAACTTAATTAGTTTGTTGATGTGGCATATATATGGAGCTCACATCTTCAAAAATATAGTGTCACGTGTATTTAAAATAGAATATATATTTTTTAAAAATTTAAAAAGAAAACCAAAATTTTATGAATTTTAAATTGAAAAATTAAAAAATTTCGCAGGGACCATTTGTGATAAGTGTGTGAACCTCAGGGATATTTTGTGATATATATACAAGATATAACACGTCAGCAAACTAATAGAGTTTTTTATGGAACCTAATGACATGGACCATTTGTGATCACACATACTAACCTTGAGGACCACGAATGACACAAAAAACATTAAGAATGCAATCTGATAGTTTTGTAAACCTTAGGGACGTTTTGTGATATTAAGCCTAAAATTAATGTAAAATGATAATGTATTGATTTTTAAAACTTGTTTTTTCTTTAATGGTGAGTGACCACAGTTTCCTTGGACTACAGAGGTCCAAGAGAATGAGATTGAGTATTATTGGAAGTAAAATGAGCACCGAGAAAAGTGAAGTAAACATGATACATTTTTTTTTTTTGGAAACATAAAGGACATTACAAAGTATATCCTCTACAGATCTGTACACCATACAAATTTAATTTGAAACCATTAAGGGGGCGTCTCGTATCCTATTCAAATAGGGAACTCAAAAACTTTTATTTTTCTTAAAAATAAGGAGTTCTTAAATCTATTTTTAAGATTCAAAAACTTGTTTGGTATGCAACTTGAAAACTGTTTTCAAATCTTACAAATTTGAGAACTTGTGGGTTGTTAAAAAAAAACTAAAAAAATAGATATTTTTTGTTTTTAATAATTGGGGTGTCTTTTAGTTGTTCTTGAGTTTGAATTTTTAAAATAGGGCTACCAAATAGGTTTTCTTGGTTTTGGACTCAAATTCAGTTTTGAGTTTAAAAAGTTGGATTCAAGTTGAATACCAAACAGACCTTAATTTTTTTTAGAAAAATCTCAAATCAAATATAGTAAACATGACAAGTTGGTACCATGGTACCATTAGGTATCATTTTTTGTTGTGTACCCTTATTTTACCAAAATTGACCACAAGAGCTTTTCGAACAGAATTTTATAAATATTATAATAATTTCAGACCACAAATATAATACAACCATTGCTGCTCATGAAAACACTTAACGCACCCATTCCAAAACAACATTCGAGCAACTCACCCACTTTCACGATGCTTTGTATAGAAAGGATGTGTTATATATATATATGAATGTTTTTCTTTTGAAGGTAATTCATATATAAATGTATCATTTTATATTGATTGTAATCTCAACTTTGTAGACAATCAATTATTTTTCTGCAATGGATGAACGAGTTATTGGAAAACAACTTCTGGACGAATTTGTCTAATTGATAAGTACTATTTGAGAATTTGGAAAATTTCGAAGAAAACCACCCCCACTGTATAAGTTCTTTAGCTAGACTATAATACCACAACCTTTTCTTTTCTTTTTTTTCTGAGAAAAATAATACCAAAACTTAAATATGCAATTTAAATACTAAATCATATGAACTAGCTAGCTAGCACCCCATACAAATATTCCAGATGTTCCAGCAATGATCGAGTTTCACATCAAACAACCATTTAATTCGTTGCCTCCAAAACATTCATAACCTACCATACCTGCCACGCGATTAAACCAAAAAAAGAAGAAGCAATTAATACCACAAACGAAAGGAAAATAAAACGTATGACTGTAAAAACTTCAAAATAGAGGATGGTGTAAAGAGTTACCACAAAAGACTAAAGCAAAAGCATAGTGAGATTTAGACAGTTTTCATCATATTTCTACATGATGCTGGGTTAGCTGGAATTAGGTATTAAATTTAAAATCATCACAAATATATTGTTCCCTTTTCAATGTGATTAGATTTTGAGACTTGTACCAACGAAATGAACACAACTACCACTGCACGAAATGCTAATTAGTGAAAAGTAGGAAATTAAGACCGTTAATTACCGCGTTACTTTTACTTTTTTTCTTTTTAAAAGAAGATCAATATGTATTGTATAGTTGTTATAACTTGTTGTACAAAACTAGAGTTTGTTTAATATTGATATTGAGTATGATTGAGGGTTTCTTCTTCTTCCAATTTAATAAGCAAGCACTTGAAGGTGTCTTTCATAAAAATTTAGATCGATACGAATGTTATTGATTACATATATACCAGGAAACGAAAATAATGAAAAGAAAAATAACAAAGGAAAGTAGGATTAAGCAATACATACCAGGAAAGTTTGGGCGTGTGGATCGGTTTATTTGTTAGAATAATTTTCCAAATTCAGCCGCCGAATGATCTCCCTATTGAAATTTGATTGCATACAAAGCAAATCAAATTGTAATTACAAAAAGTTTAAATTAGCAGAAAAAAAGCATCATAATATTAAGAATTAATGCCTGGGACTGAAACTAAAATATAATAATATATGATGAAGAGGAAACTATCTGCACTTCCTCAATTCTTCCAGATTTTGATTAAACGCTCTTCGTCTTAAGAAAGAACCCAAAGCCAGTTCTCAGTGTCTTCAGATAAATTATACGAATGGAATATAGATGGTTTATCCGAACAGGAAATACTTAATAAGTTACAACATATGTCTATGGTAGCCAATAGTTATGCCACTAATCACCCCAAAAGATTAAAGCTAAAGCATAGTGAGATTTACACAGTTTTTGTCATATTTCTACATGCGGCCGGGTTAGCTGGAATTACATATTAATTTAAAATCATCACAAATATATTGTTCCCGTATCAATGTGATTAGATTTCGAGACTTGTACCAACAAAATGAACACAACTACTACCACTGCACAAAATGCTAATTAGTGAGAAGTAGGAAATTAAGACCGTTAATTACCGCTTTACTTTTACTTTTTTTCTTTTTCAAAGAAGATCAATATGTATTATATAGTAGTTATAACTTGTTGTACAAAACTAGAGTTTGTTTAATATCGATATTGAGTATGATTGAGGGTTTCTTCTTCTTCCAATTTAATAAGCAAGCACTTGAAGGTGTCTTTCATATAAATTTAAATCGATACGAATGTTATTCATTACATATATACTAGGAAATGAAAATAATGAAAAGAAAAATAACAAAAGAAAGTAGGATTAAGCAATACATACCAGGAAAGTTTGGACGTGTGGATTTGTTTATTTGTTAGGATAATTTTCCAAATTCAGCCGCCTAATAATCTCCCTATTGAAATTTGATTGCATAAAAAAGAAAATCAAATTGTAATTACAAAAAGTTTAAATTAGACAACTTTATAGCAGAAAAAAGCATCATAATATTAAGAATTAATGCTTGGGACTGAAACTAAAATATAATAATATATGATGAAGAGGAAACTACCTGCACTTCCTCAATTCTTCCAGATTTTGATTAAACGCTCTTCGTCTTTTAAGTCCCCTTTACGCAGAAGGTGATCATCATTGTCTTGGCTGTGCAAAAGCTATAGAGTTCTCGATATATGGATACAACCCAATTACAAAAAGAGTATATTATATATATGTTTGCTAGAGTACATGGTATCAAGAAATCTTTCTTCTTTTCTGGTACGTATCTTTCTTCTTTTCTAGTAAGTAAAAGAACATTTCATTCATAGAATCCACCCGTCAATGAGGGTAATTCTGTAATTTTGTAAACTATTTTTTTTTTGTAATTTTAAATATCTCAAATCCTCGACACCAACAGAAAAAGACGCACGCCTTTGTTTTATTCTTCGTTCTTTTCCTTATCTCTCTCTCTCTCTCTCTCTCTGTTTTATATATATTATTTTTCCTTCATTCCTCTTCCTCTCTCCGTCGACTTTCTCATCTCCCCATCTCTTTTTTTGGTTTGCAATTTTAGGGGGCAATATGTTAGAGGGAATGACAACCAAAAGAAATGGGGTGATTGATATGCTATTAATAGGGAGTATTAATTACAATTATGATAGTTAATGAAATGCTTGAAATAAATTATAAATAAAATATGAAGTCTGGTGACAACGATGTAAAAACATAAGAATACTATGACCTCTTATATTCTACTGATCATTTAAATTTGAAATTGGGTTTTACACATAGATTTATAGAGTGATGGAAGGGGTTTCATGATCTCCAAATTGATTATTCTAATGACATCTCACTAATAAATTTTGGTGCCTAATCAATTTCTTTGTTGGTCTATTGTTTTTACCCTTGCTGGAGAGCAGAACCCTCTTGCTTGCTAAAGACCCTTAAGATCAACGAGTTTTTATCATATCTAATCAAAATTTAACCCTTAAATTCATAAATGTCAGTTTCTGCAAAAACTTTCAAATATAACCAAAAACTCAGTTGAAACTATCAAAGGGCCTTGTCCGCAAGAAAGTTCCCTAAACCCTTTTTTAGCTTTTAGGGTTATGTATCTATTGCTTGCTTCAAAAGGTTTGCCATATTGTGCTTTCTAGTATTACAATAAATTCAACAACAAATATTAAAGCAAAACATTAACACAATATCATGTGTAAAAGTAAACAAAATTCAAATCCGCCTCAAATAATTCTAATAAAAAATTTTCCCCAAAAAAAAAAATGTAATAGAGTTGCCCGAATCTTCCCTACATGATACTCAAGGGGAACGCTGCAAAGGGTCTGTGCCATTATGCATCCTTGCAAAGGGTCTATTGTTGGGAGGGAGATTTGCTACTTTGAAGGTGCTCGATCGAGTTTACTCTTTCAAAGCAGTTGAAACTTGAAGCCTTTGCATTTATATATGATCAGTAATAACACAAAAATATGCATATCAGATATATATAGTAGTTCAAATAAGATTTGATTGCTATTAAAGGAATGACTTTTGTTAACCGATACATTAAAAAGAAGGAAAAATACTAATCCACAAACATAAATATGAAGAAGTTAATGGGTCTCAAGTTCGAACCCCTATGGTATCTACGCAGTGTGTGTGTGCGTGTGAAATTTATAAATGTGTTCATTACAAGGAGACAAAACCTAATAGGTAAGAATAAAGTCACACTAGAATCACAAGCTCAAACGTATGTTATATATAGCTTATAAATGAGTTCATCTTGTGCTCCCTAAACCCTCACAGATACTTTGTTGGCGAGTAGAGCATATCCTATTCTATTTGGGTTTTATTTATTTTTCCTTTTGTGTAGATATTATGTAATTAGGATTTTAGGGAGTGCACTCACATGTTCAGCCAAAATCACCATAAGCAGAGTGAGTAACCATAAAAAGAGCTTAATGGACTCTACGATGATGATAGCAATGATACGTTTCCGGAATTGTTATAATTTCTCGTCTTTGTTTTTGAAAAATTAATAATATATATACAATTACTAAAAATAAGAGGAACTTACAACTAGAAGTGATAAATGTATTGTAAAGTTGAAACCTTAGAAAGTCAAACTAATAATGAAATTTCATTTTTTAGTTTTGAACTTACATTTGGTTCTTGCTTTGAATGACATACTCAACTATCAATCCCGTCCAAAAGGCGTTGTAGTCGAGGCATAGAACCTACGGCTGATGATTGTTCCTCTCTCGGTCACAATCGTTTGAAAATAGTCAATCAAAAAGCACATTCACCACCCATCACCCAATTGTACTCACAGTCATTTTTGGCCCCGGTACTAGAATGTCTTGATACAATGCCTTCTGGAAGGGATGAACAAATGAAAAACTTTGGGTGCTAACTTACCTAAGGTGGTTGAGAAAATGAACAAGGCTATCCAATTCATGGACAAGTGAAAAATAAAGGTGATTGTCAATGTTGGGTTTAACGTCATGTCTTTTGTTGCAACGATCATAAAGGTCGCAGAGGTGGCAAGCCAAGAAACCCCTTTTCCTCTACATCCTCTTGTCAATGTTGTGTTTAGCGTCTTGTCCTTTATTGCCACAATCATAAATGAGCTGGAGGTGGTAACCCAAGCAACCTATCCTCTTCCTCATCTTCTTGTCGTCTCATGAGTAGGGCACACCATTGGATGTTAGGACCTTTTGCATCTATTTATCACCTAGCTATATCCCATTTAGAATATAATAATAAATAGATGTTTGGATGCTCATGTAAATGGAGAGCTTTTTTGATTGATTTGATTGATGGATTGTTTTGGTTCTTCCTTTGAATGACATATTCAACCATCAATCTGGTCTAAAAGGCCTTGTAGTAGAGGCTTAGAACTTACGGCCAAGGATTGTTCCTCTCTCGGCCACAATCGCTCAAAAAAAGTCTATAAAATAACATATTAACCACCCATTATCCAATTGTACTATGGTCTATTTTTGGCCTCAATATTGGCACACCTTGATAAAAGGCCTTTTGGAGGGGGTGAATAAGGCTTGTAAAATATTGAGTGCTGACTTACCTAAGGTGGTTGAGAAAATGAACCGGGATATCCAATTCATGGATTAGTGAAAAATGAAGGCCCTTGTCAATGTTGAGTTTAGCATCATGTCCTTCGTTGTAATGAACATAAAGGTCGCGGAGGTGGCAAGCCAAGAAACCCCTCATCCTCGTCTTCCTCTTGTTAATGTTGTGTTTAGCGTCTTTCTCTTTGTTGCAACGACCATAAATGCGTTGGAGGTGGCAACCCAAGCAACCCATCCTCCTCCTCCCCCTCTTGGTGTCGTTCTATGAGCAAGGTGCACCATCGGATGTTAGCACTTTTTATATCTACCTATCACCTAGAAATATCTCATCTTAGGAGCAGGGCGCACCATCAGATATTAGAACTTTTTGCATCTATCTATAACCTAGCTATATCCCATCTAAAATAGAATAATAAATAGATGTTTGGATGCTCATGTGGAGAGCTTTTTTGACTGATTTGATTGGTGGATTGTTTTGGTTCTTGATTTGAATGACATACTCAACTATCACTCTGGTCCAAAAGGCCTTGTAATTGAGGCTTAGAACCTACGGCTGAGAATTGTTCCTCTCTCGGCCACAATCGTTTAAAAAAAAAAAAGTCTATCAAAAAGTGGATTCACCACCCATGACCTAATTGTACTCTCATTTCTGGCCTCGGTACTAGCACACCTCGATACAAGGCCTTTCGGAGGGAGTGAACAAGGCTTTGAAAACATTGAGTACTGACTTACCTAAGGTGGTTGAGAAAATGAACTAGAGGATCCAATTCATGGACAAGTGGAAAATGAAGGCCCTTGTCAATGTTGGATTTAGCATTCTGTTCTTTGTTGCGACGACCATAAAGGCAGTATAGCTGACAAGCCAAGAAACCCTTTCTCATCCTCCTCTTGGTGTCGTCCCCTGAGCAAGTGCTCACCATCGGATGTTAGAATCATTTTGAAACTATCTACCATCCTTATCAAATCAAGCAGATGGGTTTGGCCTTTGATCCTTCTACTACGTTCTCTTTTTGAAAGCCCAATCTCTTTAATCCCATAGGCAGAAAAAAGAATTGAATGTAAACATATATAAAATTACTATAAATTGAGGAACTTACAATTGTAAGTGCTAAATGGACTTAAAAATGCAAAAGTAGAAAGTCAATTAATGAATTTTTTATTTTTTATTTTTGACCCAGCTCCGTATCCCTAAGTGGTACCTGTTTCCCATGCCTCGATCCATTCAGAAACCAACCGAGAAGATTCAGTCATTTTCCTTTTTTGTTCCCTTTGGGCCGACCATTCTTCCTTGATCTCCTCTTTAAATTAGCAGCAAAGCACATGTCTGGCCGAGAGAACTTCATTCTATTTTCTTGATTTCTCGGTCGTGAAACGATCTTCAGCCGTGGTGGCTTGCTTGGAAAGTGGGCGTCAACCACATGAATGGTAGCTGTGGAAAAAGGATTGGAGTCCACTGTATATTAGGTCTGCAATATGTCATGCAAATACTATGCAATGATTAATAGTATGCTATGATACTTATAGAGGGTTTTCCCCTTCAAATCTTCAGCCTTAGGAATCTTATGCCCTGTAGGAAGTTTGATCAGCCTCTCGGCCAAAAGTTGGTCGAAAATAGCGTCGCCCTTTTTAAGCTCAAACGTGTAACTCTTCGGCTCACGAGTTGTGGATTTGAGGTCAGCTTTGGTCAACTCTTTACACATGAAAGGTTTTTTGACATTAACCTCGACGACATCAACTTCCACCTCCACTTCATCGTGTTGGGTCTCATACATCTTGGTGTAGCTTACCGTAAGATTGCATTATATTTAGGGACCTTATTGATCATGTCATGCATGTTGGAAAACTCAATACCTTTGAACTTTTTTTAAAATTCAAGATCTAACCCCTCTTGAGCCATTTTCATGAATTCTCTTTCGGCCATATTGATTCAGCTAGTACAATATCATCAACTAACATGGATAACGAGGCGGTGCGTAGGCGTATTATTCAATATCGTATCATCAACTCATTATTCAGTATTGTATCATCAACCCACGTGGATAACGAGGACGATATATCTTTTTGACGAGTTGGTATTAGCCCGTTATAAAATTTTTGTATCAATATTCTACTGTTTGTCTAGAATTTTTTTTTTCTAAGACTCAACCCCAAATTTTTGTCTGAAAAACTTCTCGTTTGGCCCAATCATCATCCGACTTACGAAACAAAAGCAACAAACATAATAGGATTGACTAAACTAAGCTCAAGTTTAGAACCATGATTCCCACTGGCATAACTGGTTTAATCATCAAAATGAATTCAATATTTCTTTTTCTTTTTTTGTTGAGTACAAGCGATTGGGGAGGAGTTTCACACAAATATTAATTGGGTGCCTAAGGGTTTCGAACCACTACCATGAATTGGAGGATGGTGCATTAAAAATAGTACGGCACCACATTAAGAAGACACAGTTTATGCAAATTGTTTTAAACATGAAACCACTTAATCTGTATGAGTCTAATTGTATTTCATCAGTAAACATAGAACTGTCACTTATTTTACCTAGGCTTGATTTTCTTACTTTGGCTATTTTCATTCAATCATTTATATATCTCTGTAATTTCTAGATATATGATGCACTCTAAAGAAAAGAAAAAAAAAGTATTTACCAAAAACCCAAAACCAAAAATTAAAAAGAAAAAAACCCTTAAAATAAATCATCTTGCTAGCGTCAAAGGGTTTGCTATATTGTGCTTTCTTGCAATCTGTTCAAACTCAAATAATATTTTTTATTTGAGAAAATATTACCAAAACTTCAATCTAAAATTTAAGTACTAAATAATATGAACTAGCATCCCGTACATATATTCCAGATGTTCCAACAGGGATCGAGTTTCACATCAAATAACCATTTCGTTGCCACCAAAACATTCGTAACCTACTACACATGCCACGCGATAAAACAGAAAGAAAAACATAAGGAATTAATAGAGAAACTGATAAAACTAAGCAATTACCACAAGCAAAAAGACAAAACCACATAATAGTACAAATCCAAAACAAAGGATGGTGTAAAAAGTTACAACAAAATGCTTTTTTATAGTGAGGTTTACAAAGTCTTCACCATATTCCTACATGCGGGATTAACTGGAATTAGGTATTAAAATCATCACAAATATATATTATTATTCTCATATCAATATAATTAGATTTCAAGACTTTTGTGGGAGCAAATATTTCAATATCCAATCATGAGACGTCACGTGGATAAGAAGAATATTCTCTAGGTCAATTAATTAAGTCATTTATTTGGCAAGATAATTGACACCAAAAATAAGGATATTATTTAAAGAGATAATATCACTAATTAAGATATTATCCTTATTTGGAGATATCATCGTCATCAAATTAGGAGATTTGATCCCAATCAAATTCCTAATGGACTCAATCTCTACAATTTGGGGAAATAATAAACTTCTTCTAAATAAGAGTTTATTCTTTGAAAAACCCTAGATGCCTAGAGACCTATAAATACATGGCTTCATTCAACACTCAAGGTGACTCTAAACCTAGCTCCAAAACCCAGCAAAAATACCTGAATCTCTTCTCTCCCTCTCCCTTAGCCGACAACAACGCCTTTGCCGCCGGCCTCATCGCTCTCCTCTCTCCATATTTTCATACACTGCTCCGGCCACTCGGTTCTCACCATAGAGAAAACGTCATACCCTTTTTTAGCTACTGTTTCACCTAGATACAATCAAACTAACTTAAGCATCGGAGGGCTTTTGGCCAACACCCCTCGGGTGTGGTATATTTACTGCGGTCTTTTTTACATGAATCAAGGAAGAGAGAGAAAAAAGTTCAAAGAGAGAAGGATCTAGAAGCGAATATTCTCCCGAGAGATTATTTGCACAAACAACTTTTTTTACCAATGAAATGAACACAACTACAACTACACCAAATGCTAGTTAGTGAGAAGTAGGAACTTAAGACCGTTAATTACCTTTTTACTTTTTCTTTTTAAAACTTGTTGTACCAGTTCTAACACGGTAGAACAAAGCTAGAGTTTGTTTTATATCGATATTGAATATGATTGAGGGTTTCTATTTCCAATTTAATAAGCACTTCAAGGTGTCTTTCATACAAAGATTAGATTGATACGAATGTTATTCATTAGAAAACGAAAATAATGAAAACAAAAATATACATACCAGGAAATTAAGTTTCAATTTATGGTGTGTTTACTAATCAGGAATTGAATTCCACCTATGGAGGATTCCTGTGTTTACTTCACATCAAGGATTTGAAAAGTAAGTGGGGTCCACACAAAATTAGGAATTGAATTCATGATTTTAGAGGAATTCAATTCTTGGTTGGGAGGTGGTATTCTAATTCATGGAGAACTAACCCATTAGGAATTCATCTTTTATACCCATTATATCCTCACACAATTTTCAAAATTCCAAATTTGCCAACTACTTTAACCCAACAACAATGGCATTTTAGTAATTAGTACCACTCTTATCCCAATTCTATATAGTTTAGTAAACAACTTCAATAGGAATCCGGAATCTAACTCCCCTCAATCTATATGGTTTAGTAAACAACGTCAATAAGAATCCGGAATCTAATTCTCCTCAATCCAACTCCTCCTCAATTCAATTCCTTCTAATCCAATTACGTATTAGTAAACATGCCATTAGATTAATTCCCGGTGAGAGATCAAATATTAGTTTTGGTTGTTTGGACATTAATTTAGTCGTTTGGCCCTGTGTCCATGTTAGCATGAATATTCTATATAATTCTGGTTTTTGTCTTCCTATAATACCCTTGTGCTACTTGTGCCAAAAAAATACTCACCTGTAAATAGATTTCTTGATTTTTAATTCATTTACAAAGAATTGGAAATAGATTCTTATTTCCTTTTTATTTTTTAATTATTTGTATTTTAATAAACTATTGTTTTACACACTTGTCTATTTATTAATGAAGTAGTTGTGTTAAAACTAGTTTCCTTAAATAAGAGAAATTTTTTGAGTTATTTGAGAATTTAAGAATAACAATATATATCCATAAATTTTTTAAGAAAAAAAAAAAGTTTAAAAATTGAGTGGTACCTAGAGCACTATCAACCATCAATCCGGTCCAAAAGGCGTTGTAGTCGAGGCATAGAACCTCCGGCCGATTATTTTTCCTCTCTCGGTCACAACCGTTTGAAAAAAGGTCAATCAAAAAGTGCATTCACCACCCAAAAGTGCATGGATGAACAAATGGAAAACTTTGAGTGCTAACTTACCTAAGGTGGTTGAGAAAATGAACTGGGCTATCCAATTCATGAACAAGTGAAAAATGAAAGCCCTTGTAAATATTAGGCTGAGCATCCTCTCCTTTGTTGTGACGACCATAAAGGCAGCGGAGGTGGCAAGCCAAGAAACTTTCTTCCTCTTTCTCCTCATCCTCTTGTCATTATTGTGTTTAGCGTGTCATAAATGCGGTGGACATGGCAACCCAAGCAACCCATCCTCCTCCTCTTGGCGTCGTCCCATGAACAGGGTGCACCATCGGATGTTAGGACCTTTTACATCTACCTATCACTTAGATATATCTCATCTTAGGAGCAGGGCGTACTATCGGATGTTAGGACCTTTTGCATCTATCTATAACCTAGATATATCCTATTTAGAATAAAATAATAAATAGATGTTTGGATGCTCATGTAAATGGAGAGCTTTTTTGACTGATTTGATTGGTGGATTATTTTGGTTCTTACTTTGAATGACATATGATCGGTGCATAAATTACATATCATTTTGTACCCTTTTAACTTATGATTTGGTTATGTTTTTGAGTTAAACTTGTGCTTTTAATCCTTTTTGTGTTTATCTTTCAGTTCATTGAGCTTTAGGTAATAATGATGGCTTTAGAGAGCATAATTCATGCAATTCAAGCATGTTAAGGCCTAATTTGGATGAATGGATGAAGAGCTTAAAGACAAACTCATTTTGGCTACAGCCCCTTGCCAGTCCAGTTCCGTAGGTCATATTGCAAGCATTGTTTCAACAACCTACATAGCTCTAATGAGGCCACATTCTTCATGAAAGTTGTTCC
>NW_018922559.1:528859-549199 GCF_002207925.1 Prunus avium
CTTAAAGGGTAATTCTTTTAATTTCTTCTTTTATTTTTCCTTCGCTTTCTCTATTGTTTCCAGTAGAGAGAAGGTTCATTTTCTCTTTTATCGGAAATGTTGGATGTTAGTGCTCAGAATTATATGTTGGTGCAACAGGCTTCAATCTTTCTTTCTTGTTTTTTTCTCCCATATACGCATGCCTTTTGGTGATATTATACAAGGATTATAAGAGCTGTGATAATTTGTTCACCTGCTAATACTAGGTATGAGTCAGATATAATGCGTTTCATTTTATTTTTGACCCATTGAAGGCTATTTATCAACATTGATGCTAAAAGTTTTTCCTGACTTGGTTCAGAGAGGAAGAGGCACTGAAGCTGAAGCTGAATTTGAGAAACTCTTAGGAGCAGCACATGTTAAATTTGCAATAGCAGAATTGTCAAAGTCTGACAGAGGGGATGAACTTGAGGCAGTAAAGTTCTCACAGCTACTGTATGGCCGACATTTCAAAAGTATATTTTTAATTCACATTAATATATGATTTATTTAGATTTGACATATGTGCTTCCTTCTGCATGATTACCTTATCGCCTCCATATTTTGCAGTGGTTTTCATTGGGTCTACCATTTTTGCTTTACAACAGCTATCAGGCATAAATGCTGTATTCTATTTTTCTTCGACTGTCTCTAAAAGCTTTGGGGCGCCTTCAGATCTGGCAAACATATGTGTTGGGATTGCGAATCTATCTGGTATGGTTGGGTTTACTCTCAAGCATTTTATTTGTGCATCTTTTAGATTATGCTTATTTGTTTCCTCATGTATTCATTGTACTATTATTTTTATCTTTTGGTCGGTTTCTTTATGCTATTCTAGGGTCATGTTGTTGCAATGATCTTGAAGGATATGCTTGGAAGAAAGGTGCTTCTTCTTGGAAGTTTTTCTGGCATGGTAGGCTCCTAAAAACACTGACTATTTGATGCAAACTTTTGAGCTGAAATATTGGTATCAGAACTGTCAGTTATGTCTGTTGTGTGGTATCTGTCGCATTTACTCCTACTTAGGTTTTTCCTTTTTGTTTGCATTAAATAAACTAGAAAACTGATGTTATATAACCTTCTTGTTTTAGAAAAGACAGAAAACTATGTTATAATATGTAAAGATAAAATAAAGAAGAAAACAATGCTAGGTTATGGCATTGGCAGCACATTGAATAGTTTTGGAATCTTTGAAATGGGTCTTTCCCTGGGATGATTAAAAATATAAACATGAATGCATGTTGGTAAGCCATTCTTTTTTCTAGATTCAAACCTAATTCCACATGATATATATAAAAGTTTGACATGATTGAGTGAAATATCATATAATAATGCTATACACAATTTCAGCATAAACTATTCAGTTTATTAATTTAATTCATTGTGCCTGCACATTTACAGTTCCCCATGCTATCTTTACATGACTCTGAAATACTAAAGCAAATATGCATAGGAGCTGTTTTGGATTTGTAAATGTCGACTCTTTATTATCAAATGGTTTATGCAGGTTTGTCTTGATGATTTCTCTTGGAGCTGGTCCAGTGCCCAGTCTCCTCCTATCAGAAATTCTTCCTGGGCGTATCAGGGCGAAGGCAAAGTCAGTTTTGCATGGCTGTCCATTGGGTAATTGTCTTCTATAGTTCTTCCATATATGGCTTGTTTTCACCTTTTATTTTCTTGATTGTGGGAGTTGACATACCAAACTTATTTTTACGAACCTGATATCCGATAAAAGCATTTTACTCGATGACCGTTCAATCTATGAAAGCAGTAATTTCTTATCTAGAGTGGCTCTAGTATTTTAGACATAAAATTCCTTGTCGTCTTAATTAAATCACTAGTGGTTAAAAACTTTCGAACTTTTGACCAGGATGAATTTCTAGGTATTTCAACTTAATTTTTGAAAATTTTGAAACTAATATGTCAAAAGAGAACAGGTTATGTTGTAGAATGTGAAAAATAGGGATTCTACTGAAATTCAGAACTTCTTTTTTTAAGTGAAGAAGGGATTTCATTCTTCAAATTTATTAATTTTAATGACATCTCACTAATAAATTTTGGTGCCTTCCACAGGTGATCAATTTGTTTGTTGGTCTGTTGTTTTTATCCTCGCTGTAGCAAATTGGGCCAATAGTTCTTTATACAATCTTTTGCTACGTTTTTGTTCATTGGCCCATTAACTATAGAAATTATAATGTGTTAATTTTGGTCCGAACAATTTTTATTTGTGGTTAGGTTTCAAGAAATTTCACGAGCTGTAATTACAACCCATTTAATTTTGTTATTATTACATTAATTGGTTTTTACTGTAGCGTAGGACACTTTATGTCCGAAGTGATTTACTGAAGCTTTGGACACAAATCTGTCCAAAGTGACGTACTGTAGCGTGGGGCACTGTAGCATCGGACCCTTTTGTCCGAAGTGATGGTTGACCATGCGCTAGTCAATGTTCGAGACTGGCTTCTGTCCCAAGGGCCTAGCCGCGGAAGCATCAATTGGTTCTTTTTAGACATTGAAATAGCTCTAGGGGTGGTTGGGTCTCAGTTAATTAAGCAAAAAATTGGCCCATTAACTGTAGAAATTAACCTAGTGTTAATTTCGGTCAGAAGAATTTTCATTTGTGGTTAGGTTTCAAGAAATTTCACAATGTCGTTATCATTTCATATCTAGTCTTTGAGCCAAAGAATTTGTGCAGCAGCATTTCAGTTTTGGACTATAAACATTTGATAACAAAGAGAATCATGTAATATGTAAGGATTGGAGATTCACCACATATCTATCAATCAATCTTGGCATAGATACTGGACGCATTTTCTCACATTGCTCAAATAAAAGACCACAAGCTATGAGAATGGGGTGGTATAACAAGTTACAACAAGCAGCCAATCAAGCTCGAAAATCGCAGTATAAGCATACAAAAAATAACCCACAGTTGAGAGAAGAAGAGCTAAAAAAGGGATAAACTTTCTAGGGGTGACAAAAACTTTCACTTGTACATGGCTCGAGTCCGAGGAGAAAATTCTGTGGTTATGTGAAATAGAATTATGAGATGTAACCCCAATTAGTAAAAGACTCCTGATTTTGTGTTTCTATTTAAGAAACTTGCAACTTGCAAGTGCAATGCTTGCTTATTGATAGTTTTTTTGCAAGGGCTGAATGAATCGTTGTGCTATTTCTTTAGCTAGAAGCTAGATGTATATTTGACTCACTTCTCTTTTTAGTGCTCAGAATTATATGTTAGTGCAACAGGCTCCAATCTTTCTTTCTTGTTTTTTTTTTCCTTCTGTTTTTTCCACCATATATGCATGCCTTTTGTTGATATTTATACAAGGATTATAAGAGCGATGATAATTTGTACCCCATCCCAAAGCCATGGAATACTGAGGGGAATTGTCGGTAGCGGGACTTGAATTTAGGCCACACGTGATATTGCCTACTAACAAGTGAAGGCAAAATCATTTTTGGTCTCTCTAGTTTGCCGGATTTTCCACTTTTATCCTTGTGGTTTTAATTGTGTGAAAGGGTATTTTGGACGAAATTAGAAGAAATTTGACATAATTTGTAATGTGACCTTGAATTGCACGGGATTTAAAACTTAATAAGCGCAGAGCGTGTTGGAAGAGTTCCTAGGACTGCAACATCTTTCATATTTACAGGGAGGTTAACTTTGCTGCTGACTCTGTGGTAGTATTACTGGTGTACTTCAAGATTACAAGGATGACCTTTTAAGGCATAGATTGATTTATGTTTAGTTGTTCTCTGGGTTTAGCCCTCTTTGTAACAGAAAATCAAACACTTTCAAACTATTTATTTCTGCAAAAGATATTGTGCTCAACCCAACTCAACCCGCCATGTTAACTGGTCAACAGTTTGCAAAGTCAAGCCCAAGTTGACCAATAGCTTTGTTTTGATGGGCTAGCCCAGCATGGTTGACTGTACCAATTTTTATTTTTTAGTTGAACAAAACGTGTTTGTTTAGTGTAGTTTCATAATAGATGCTGGTAATTTGAAAGTTAAATCTTTTATTTATTTATGTTTTCATATTAACTGATACTAAATATGTAAACTGTTTCCCTAATATCACATACTCTAATACTTTTAAGCAATTATCATAAAAGGATTCCATTTTCAGGGGTTGCTTCTTTGCAGCCAAATTTTGACCCTTTCATCAAATATTAATTCAGCTAAGATTTACATTAAAAATCTTTATCAAACTAATTTGTTACTCTAATTCTAAGGTTAATCTCAATTTAGTATCCTAAACTCTCACCCTTAAGGTATGTTTGCCCGTGCACTCTCAATTTTAACAATCAAGTACCTTAATCTTTTTAATTATTTGCAATATGATTCCAGCGTTAACTTCACCATCAAACTTTTCATTAATTACCTACATGACAGGCATAGATTTCATCTATTCATATTTTTCGATGTCAATTAAAGGATATTTTAAGAAAATTGGCGTATTTTAGGAATGTTATAAACATAGTAATTTCAGAACATAAATATAATAATTAACACAACCATTGCTCCTTACGAAAGCACTTTACGCACCCATTCCAAAACAACATTCGACCAACTCACCCATTTTCAATATACATATTGTATGCCAACGGTGCTGTGAATTTTAATTTGGGTGGGCCCCAAGACAAACTCATTGTACACCCTGCCTTCCTATGTAAAAGTTAGCTAGCCTAATTTCCCCTTTTTTTTTCGGTCAACTGCTAGCTAATTACCTCAGTCTGTACAACATTAATTTTTTCTTTTTTTGAAAAAACAAATCTTATCTGAGGGTGAAATCTAAATTCCTTTATTTTAAAGATATTATGGAGATTTGAAACCCAAGATTTGGCTGTTCAACTATTTTGGGGTCTTTTGGTTGTTTTGGGCCTTTTTGTATTTAGGATTGGGCTTTTATTTTGTTTGGTTGAATCCTTGTTTTATTTTTTTGACTTTTGTGTTGGGCTTTTATATAACACTCTATGGTAATGACATGTTCATTCATTTGACCCCCAAAAAAACAAAAAAACCAACACTATTACAATGGGTATTTCCAATTAAAAAATACTATTATTTTTTCTTTCCTTCAAGTAAACACAAATGAGCATATCTCAGGCATATATTCACTTTACCATATAATTTAAGAAAGTAATAATCAAAGAGTAGGGCAACTTGTAACTATACAATTTAAAACACCAACCATGCAATACGTTTTTGAGAGTCAATCACCTCATTAATTATATCCAAAGACTACACAACTGCCAATTTTGTCAACAAAAAAAAATTTTAAAAAAAACTAGGGGGGTGTATTCAATCAATACTTTTATAGAAAATTAAAGACTTTCACAGAATTAAAAAGTCTGAGGGTATTCAATTAAGATATTTAAAGAGTTTATCAAAGTATAGTGGTATTCAATTGTGACTTCTAAAGAGTCTTTAAAAGTTTGGTGGTATCCAAAAAATTAATAACTTTTAAAGAGTTTGTTAAGTAAATGACTTTTATATACTTTTAAGCCTAATTGTTAACACCAAAAGTCTTGCTAATTTCCTAATGACTTTAAACTCTTCAACAAAACGTTTTAAATTTTTAAAAGTTTTTTGTCTCTCTCCTATCTTCACTCTGCATCATCGTTGTCACCAAAGGCCACTCACCCACATACTCCATCTTCTTTCCTGGGTGAACTCTCTTCACTCCATAAAAATTCCCCTCAAACCAATATGGGAGTTCTCTTCAATATGTGAGACACAAAAATCTTAAAGAAAGGAAGGAGATCTGAAATCATTTCCCCACAAAGAAAAACCAAGTACCTGAACTTTTTTCCCTCCATAGTGTTTCTCATCAAATCGAGGATAATCTATTTATTGATGTTATGTAGTTATTTTTAATTATTGACATCGACTTGCATGTGCTTTCAAATCATTCATTAATCAAGGCAATTCCATCTTTCCTCGAAAACTTTACAAACTTGTGAAAGTAAAACTCCAACATTGCCTGACCTCCCCCTGAAAAGGGTCACATTGGAAAAGAATTTTGTCATTTCTTTCACAAAATAATGTAGTATGTACTTGTGTCAGATCAGCATTTTCAGTTCCAAGTTCTGCAAGTTTCGAATCCATGTGCACCTACCGAATTTTACCTACTATGAATGAGATTCTTTTGACCTATCAATTTTTCCTCTACTACTTATATTTACTTTACTTTCTCCATTGTGTCTCACGGTCACCACACTACAACAAAATGTGGCGTTAGCGACGATTATTTTCAACAAGGAACTACCTTTTCTCGTAGTAGCAGCCTTTCAGCTAAGAAAATGTTATTTTCTCGCAGAATGTGATCGGAATTGGTTTCGAAATTGGACCAAGCTACAGCGACAAACAATGTCGTCGTAGTAGATTTTTTAGATTTTCAGCTAAAAAATTCAAGAGTCTTGGATGGCTATGGTTATGACTATTTTTCAATATTATGATAGGGATTGAGCTCTGATATTCAGATTTTCCAGTGTTTTAAAATAAGGAGCAGAGTTTGGATTGAGGGAATGATGAGGAAGAGAGAGGGATACAGATAAAGAAGAGAAGGGAGTTGGCGTGTGGCAGTTTGAAATCAAAGAGTTTTATAATCATAAAATAATTATAAAAAGTAGATAAAACTCTATACAACTCATGATAAAAGTCATTACAAGTTTGTCACTTACATTTATAAACTCTATAATAGTCATTAAAAATCTTTAAATGAAAGTCACTCACTTAAAAAAAAAGTCATTATAAGTATGGATTGAATACACCCCTAAGAATGATAAAGTTTGACCAAAATCTCAAATACTTTGTAATCGTAAAACCCTTCTATGTTGACATACATCATCCTCACAATTTGTTTTGCTAAATATTAAGTGATGGAGTGACTGTGCATACTCCAACACTCAAAAGAAGTGAAAATGGTATTTTAAAATATGGAAAGGAAGAGAGAGATCTCTTTTTCCTTTATTTTTTTTTCCTTCAAAATGGAAAGACTAAAATACATTTTAAAATGGATAAAAATTAAATGGTGTTAAACTTAGATGACAAATCATCAATTTTGAAAAACTAAGATGACATGAATGACTATAGGACTCATGACCTTGAGATTTATAGTGCATGTTGCTTGAAAATTCAAATTGGAAAATTGGTTTTCTTTATTTATTTATTTTTTGGTTGAACGAAGTCAGAACATCAAATAGAAACATATTTCCCAAAAAACAAAACAAGTATGTGGATCCAACATTAAGAACGGAAAGCAGAAAATCAAAACGATAAATAAATAAAACTAATAGACGAAAATCAGGCTCCCGTTAAATTTAAGCAAGGAAGATGAAGATGAAGATTAATATGAAAAATAATAAGATCTTCACCATTAGAATTTTTATCACAAAGTTAAGTACCAACGCATTCGAAAACAAAGTCTCAGCTTGCTAACTAATCCAAAAAAAGGCCCATTGAACAAAAAATAAATAAATAAAGAAAAAAAGACAAGTGGCCAAAAAAAGGCCCATCCACTCCTCTTGTGCTCGCCATTTTAGGCGCACATCAAATTCGCGCAACGTCGCGACATCGCCGATAAACTCTTCCGCTTCTTCTTCCACATTCCCTTCTATATCTTTAACAATCTCTCTTTGGAAAACCCTAATTCTCTTCGAAATCAAATCCAATTCTTCGATTTCTCAACGCAAATCCAAATAATCCAATTTCCCAGCTCAATTTTGCATTTCTATTTTAATTACTTTAATATTTTGTAAGCGAACCATAATATTTTAATTACTTCATATTCTCTCTTTCATAGATATTATAGTTTGACATTCATGATGATCTTAAAGATCTGCCTTTATAGTTTCAATGGAAGCATTTACTGCATTTGTAACATTGCTTTAAGTAATGGCTTCCACTCATCAATGGCGTCATTATGAGCGTGATAGACTTGTTGTATCGAATTCTATGCAGATTACAGTGGTTTGGTTTCTATAACAGAGAGCCATGTAGAAGTAGAGTTGATGAATGCCAGGTTTCTTGCAAATTTTCACCATTATGCTCAAATTTCCTGCAGGCTCTGAGGTTAATAAAATATGCTGTAGGAAAGTATGGTGCGGAGTTTAGGAGGGAAATGCAAAGAAATTAAGTGGCAGTGCGCGAGTTATTTCACTATAAGGGACAGTCGGATCCTGTGAAAAGAGATGCATGCACAGCTTTGCGGGACACTGCTCAAGAGGCTATTTCTGCTGTCTCTTAAGTTGAAAGTAATGCAGCACCAGCCATTGATCTTAACAGAAGAATACACAAGGTTGTAGGAATACAAACTTTGAAATGTCATCAGAAGAAAACCCGAAATTTGGGTTTGCTCCACCGCTCCGATACAATTTCGAGTGTAACGTCAATCCGAGGGTGGACCCTATAGGGATTTCATTGGGATTCTATTGGCGATAAAAGTTGAGGCCGTTGTGGATCATTTGCGTGTTGTCTACCTGGGGGCCACTTGGGACGAAGACAAGGAAGTTTCTGAGTTTGTGTTGAAGCGTCTGGAGAATAAAAGTCAAATTTGTAAACACGAGGTATTGAAATTCTTCTTCTTTTGGGGATTTGATTTTTTATTCGATAGTATAATGTTTTATTCTGAGGTTTGATGGAATGTGTGGTAATTTTCTCCTCCGTTTTATGAGTTTGTGTGGGGAAAATAAAACAGTTTTTTTCTGGGTTTGATGGGATATTGGGAAATTCCAAGGCGTGAGGAGGCGTTGCAAGGCGGAGCGAGGCGGACCAAGGCGTGCCAGATCTGGACACTCTGAACCGGAAGAAATTTTGAGACTCTGCAAATTGGCTGCGGCTCTGCGAGGAAGACGACTCGCGTGTTATGTGTTTTTCGGTTTATTGTAATAAAACGACGTCGTTTCGATTGAAGTGTTTAAAAAAAAACTTAAAGTGAAACGACGTCGTTTCACTTGGAGTGTTTTGAAAAATAAAAAAACGCAAGTTTCTGTTTTTTTTCCTTCCTTTTATTGTAATAAACTTAAGGCAAGGAGAATTAATATCTTCTTGCCTTTTATATCTCCAGCCGACTGTAGCTTTTCTCCTTACTCTTTTTTTTTTTGGGTCTAAATTAATATATTATTACATGGAATTATATATATATTGTATAGTACAATCCTAATTTCTACCCTTACCAAATAATCTCCATCAATTTCAAGAATCCTCTCAGGGACGGACCTGCAGTATGTACAAACTGAGCTATAGCCCCGTCAAGTGTTTTTCTTTTCTTATTGTTAGTATACAAGACATATACTAAATAAGCTGCAGTATGAGTTGTGCGTTGTCAACTAATGTTAATTTTAAGCATATATAATCAATTGTTGCTGACATTGTTGGTCTAAAATTGGACTTTTTAAATAAATAAAATAAAAATGATATGTCCTTAAATAAATTTATATAATATTATGATTAATTCCATAAGCCTCCCTATAAGGTTTAGCCAAACCTAAAATCTAGCACACCCCATTTTGAAATCCTGGATCCGTCCCTGAATCCTCTTCATCTTATTAAAATAAATTAATGTTCAAAAGACTTACGCCTCAATGCTTCAAGGCTTACACCTCGCATAGCGCTACTAAAAACGCCTTGCCTATACGCCTCACCTTTGAAAACATTGGCTATGATAGAATACGATTCAGGTAGATTGGGGAATTTTGATCTGTTTATTAAAAGTTGCTATAAGGTTCAAATTATTGGTGTACAAGATGCAAAATAATGTTAAAATTTTGAAAATCATCCGGTACTGAAGCTTAAGGTTTCAGGGAATGTTGTTTTTAAGATGATTGTCTATACTTTGCTAATTTTTCGTTTTTGTCATGTCACACTGGGAATGGAAGATTAAAGTGGTGATTTTCAATGGAATCATTTGGTGTGCTTTGCATTTAGTAATAATGTTCATTCATCAAAGGAAGCTCTGCATTGGGTATCAAACTATATGTAAATTGCAGAGGAAAGTAATGCAGCACCAATCGATGATCTTAACAGAAGAATACACAAGGTTTTAGGAATACAAACTTCGAAATGTCATCAGAATAAAGGAAATCTTTTCTCAGCGAGGCCATTTCTATCCCTCTACGCCTTTGTCTCTCCTTCAATCTCTTTCTGGAATCAGCTAGATAAGTTTGGATTTCTTGCGCTTCTCTACTCTCAGTTATTCAGGTGAGCTTGATTTCGATTTCTCTAACCATGTATTTCAATTTCAATAACGTTAAAATTTTGAAAATCATGTGGTACAAAAACTTAAGGTTTCAGTGAATGTTATTTTTAAGATGATTATCTATACTTTGCTAACTTTTCATTTTTGTCATTTCAATGGAATCATTTGGTGCGCGTTGCATTTAGTAATAATGTTCAATCATCAATGGCATTATGAATGATAGACATTGGGTATCAAACTCTATGTAAATTGTAGTGGTTTGAATTTTAATGGAATCATTTAGTGCATTTGTAACATTTGTTTAAGGACTTGCTTCCACTCTCATCAATGGCCTGATTATGAGAGTGATATAGTTGTTGTATCAAATTCTAGGTAGATTGAAGTGGTTTGGTTTCTATAACAGAGAGCCATGTAGAAGTATGAGTTGATGAATGTCAGGTTTGTTGGAAAATTTTCACAATTAAGATGCCAGGTTTGTTGGAAAATTTTTATTGGGCTTTGGTCCAGTCTAATGGGCCGTACACCCACCTTTTGCTCCTAAAATGTTTTAATGTTGTTTTGAGTGGTTTGTTAACACCCAATTTTCGTCTATGGACACCCATGTTTTTTCGGGTGCTCTATTCTGTTTTGTTCTTTCTTCTCTCTGGGTGCTCTATTCTGTTTTGCTCTTTCTTCATGCTTCGATCGATTAAATATGATGTTGTTGTTGTTTATGTTATGTTGCTTCTTCGTTATGTGTTTATGTTTGCTTATTCGTTCTGTAGTTTCAAAAAGAAGCGAGAATTTATATTTTGAGTGATATGTTAAAGCATAATCGATTACAAATAATAAACTTAAAGATTAACATGCAATATTAAAACAGGATGCTGCCGTCGCACCAAACGAAAACAAGCTAATCGCGACAGCCGTCAAAATAGCTACAATAGTCATCGTTTTTCAATTCTCTATGAAATGGACAGACTCACTGAATTTCTAAAACATCTCAGGGACTTAGAACTCAAAGCCTGGTTGAATTTCTCAATTGCCTCAAGTAACTCATAACTCAAAGTTTTCCAAATTTTGTTCATTTATTTCCCTTCAATATCTCTCTTTTTCCTTTATCTTTGTTCTTTCCGTTCATGTTGTGGTTTACATATTTTTAATTTCTTGCTTGGTACGAAGAAATCAGTAGAGAGCATATAGTAGGGATAATGAGGTTTTTTGTTCTCTCTAGGTACTTTATTCTGTTTTGTTCGTTCTTCATGCTTCGACCTATTAAATATGATGATGTTGTTATTTATGTTATGTTGTTTCTTCGTTATGTGTTTATGTTTGCTTCTTCGTTCTGTGGTTTTGGAAAGAATCAATTATATTTTAAGAGTGATGTGATGATTGCACATTCATCTTTAAGTTTATTGTTTGTAATCGACATATAAGTACCTCTGTTAAACCACAGACTGATATGTCGATTACAAACAATAAACTTAAAGATCAATATGCAATATTAAAACAGGATGCTGCCGTCACATCGAACGATAACAAGCTAATCGCGACAACCCCTAAAACAGCTACAATAGTCGTCGTTTTTCAATTCTCTATGAATTGGATAGACAGACTGAATTTCTCAAACATCTCAGGGACGTTAGAACTCAAAGCCTGGTTGAATTTCTCAACCGTCTCAAGTAACTCATAACTCAAAATTTTCCAAAGTTTGTTCATTTCTTTCACTTCAATCTCTCTTTTTTTCCTTTATCTATTTTCTTTCTGTTTATTTTGTGGCTTATATGTTTGTAATTTCCTGCTTGGTAAGAAGCAAGCAGTTGGGGAGCACATAGTAGGGATAATTGGAGTTTTTTCTTCTCTTTGGGTGCTCTATTATGTTTTGTTCTTTCTTCATGCTTCGATCGATTAAATATGATGTTGTTGTTGTTTATATTCTGTTGCTTATTCGTTATGTGTTTATGTTTGCTTCTTCATTTTGTGGTTTCGGAAAGAAGCGAGAATTTATATTTTGAGTTATGTGATGATTGCATGATAATCTTTAAGTTTATTATTTGTAATAGATATATAAGTACCTATGTTAAAGCATAATCGATTACAAATAGTAAACCTAAAGATTAACATGCAATATTAAAACAGGATGCTACCGTCACACCAAACGACAACAAGCTAATCGCGACAGCCCTCAAAATAGCTACAATAGTCGTCATTTTTCAATTTTCTATGAATTGGACAAACTGACTGAATTTCTAAAACATCTCAGGGACGTCAGAACTCAAAGCTTGGTTGAATTTCTCAACCGCCTCAAGTAACACATAACTCAAAATTTTCCAAATTTTGTTCATTTATTTCCTTTCAATCCCTTTCTTTTTCCTTTATCTTTGTTCTTTCGGTTCATTTTGTGGTTTATATATTTTTAATTTCTAGTTAGGTAAGGAGCAAGCCGTAGGGAGTACATAGTAGGGATAATTGGGGTTTTTTCTTCTCTCTGGGTGCTCTGTTCTATTTTGTTATTTCTTCATGCTTCGATCGATTAAATATATAATGTTGTTTATGTTATGTTGCTTCTTCGTTCTGTGGTTTCGGAAAGAAACGAGAATTTATACTTTGAGTGATGTAATGATTGCATGATAATCTTTAAGTTTAATATTTGTAATCGACATATAAGTACCTATGTTAGAGCACAACCGATTACAAATAATAAACTTAAAGATTAACATGCAATATTAAAACAGGACGCTGCCGTTACACCGAACGACAACAAGCTAATCGCGACAGCCCTCAAAATAGCTACAATAGTCGTCGTTTTTCAATTCTCTATGAATTGGATAGACTGACTGAATTTCTCAAACATCTTAGGGACGTTAGAACTCAAAGCTTGGTTGAATTTCTCAACTGCCTCAAGTAATACATAACTCAAAATTTTCCAAATTTTGTTCATTTATTTCCTTTCAATCCATTTCTTTTCCCTTTATCTTTGTTCTTTCGGTTCATTTTGTGGTTTATATATTTTTAATTTCTTGCTAGGTAAGGAGCAAGCCGTAAGGGAGCACATAGTAGGGATAATTGGGGTTTTTTTTCTTCTCTTTGGGTGCTCTGTTCTGTTTTTTTCTTTCCTCATGCTTCGATCGATTAAATATATAATGTTGTTTTTTATGTTATGTTGCTTCTTCGTTATGTGTTTATGTTTGGTTCTTCGTTCTGTGGTTTCGGAAAGAAACGGGAATTTATACTTTGAGTGATGTGATGATTGCATGATAATCTTTAAGTTTATTATTTGTAATCGACATATAAGTACCTATGTTAGAGCATAATCGATTACAAATAAGAAACTTAAAGATTAACATGCAATATTAAAACAGGACGCTGCCGTTACACCGAACGACAACAAGCTAATCGCAACAGCCCTCAAAATAGCTACAATAGTCGTCGTTTTTCAATTCTCTATGAATTGGATAGACTGACTGAATTTATCAAACATCTCAGGGACGTTAGAACACAAAGCTTAGTTGAATTTCTCAACCGCCTCAAGTAACACATAACTCAAAATTTTCCAAATTTTGTTTATTTATTTCCTTTCAATCCCTTTCTCTTTCCTCTATCTTTGTTCTTTCGGTTCATTTTGTGGTTTATATATTTTTAATTTCTTGCTAGGTAAGTAGCAAGCCGTAGGGAGCACATAGTAGGGATAATTGAGGTTTTTTTTTCTTCGTTTTTTTTTCTTCTCTCTGGGTGCTCTGTTCTGTTTTGTTCTTTCTTCATGCTTCGATCGATTAAATATACAATATTGCTGTTTATGTTATGTTGCTTCTTCGTTATGTGTTTATGTTTGCTTCTTTGTTCTGTGGTTTCGGAAAGAAGCGAGAATTTATACTTTGAGTGATGTGATGATTGCATGATAATGTTTAAGTTTATTATTTGTAATCGACATATAAGTACCTATGTTAGAGCATAATCGATTATCTTTCTTCATGCTTCGATCGATTAAATATACAATGTTGCTGTTTATGTTATGTTGCTTCTTCGTTATGTGTTTATGTTTGCTTCTTTGTTCTGTGGTTTCAGAAAGAAGCGAGAATTTATACTTTGAGTGATGTGATGATTGCATGATAATGTTTAAGTTTATTATTTGTAATCGACATATAAGTACCTATGTTAGAGCATAATCGATTACAAATAATAAACTTAAAGATTAACATGCAATATTAAAACAGGACGCTGCCGTTACACTGAACGACAACAAGCTAATCACGACAACCACTGAAACAACTACAATAGTCGTCGTTTTTCAATTCTCTACGAATTGGACAGACAGACAGAATTTCTCAACCGCCTCAAGTAACTCATAACTCAAAGTTTTTCAAATTTTGTTCATTTATTTCCCTTCAATCTCTCTCTTTTTCCTTTATCTTTGTTTTTTCGGTTCATTTTGTGGTTTATATATTTTTAATTTCTTGTTTGATAAGTAGCAAGCCGTAGGGAGGACATAGTAGGGATAATTGGGGTTTTTTTTCTTCTCTCTGGGTGCTCTGTTCTATTTTGTTCTTTCTTCATGCTTCGATCAATTAAATATATAATGTTGCTGTTTATGTTATGTTGCTTCTTCGTTCTGTGGTTTCGGAAAGAAGCGAGAATTTATACTTCGAGTGATGTGATGATTGCATGATAATCTTTAAGTTTATTATTTGTAATCGTAATCGACATATAAGTACCTATGTTAGAGAATAATCGATTACAAATAATAAACTTAAAGATTAACATGCAATATTAAAACAGGACGCTGCCGTTACACCGAACGACAACAAGCTAATCACGACAACCCCTGAAAAAACTACAATAGTCGTCGTTTTTCAATTCTCTACGAATTGGATAGACAGACAGAATTTCTCAACCGCCTCAAGTAACTCATAACTCAAAGTTTTTCAAATTTTGTTCATTTATTTCCCTTCAATCTCTCTCTTTTTCCTTTATCTTTGTTTTTCGGTTCATTTTGTGGTTTATATATTTTTAATTTCTTGTTTGGTAAGTAGCAAGCCGTAGGGAGGACATAGTAGGGATAATTGGGGTTTTTTTCTTCTCTCTGGGTGCTCTGTTCTGTTTTGTTCTTTCTTCATGCTTCGATCGATGAAATATATAATGTTGTTGTTTATGTTATATTGCTTTTTCGTTATGTGTTTATGTTTGCTTCTTCATTCTGTGGTTTCGGAAAGAAGCGAGAATTTATACTTTGAGTGATGTGATGATTGCATGATAATCTTTAAGTTTATTATTTGTAATCGACATATAAGTACCTATGTTAAAGCATAATCGATTACAAATAATAAACTTAAAGATTAACTTGCAATCATCACATCACTCGAAGTATAAATTCTCGTTTCTTTCCGAAACCACAGAACGAAGAAGCAACATAACATAAACAGCAACATTATATATTTAATTGATCGAAGCATGAAGAAAGAAGCGATGAAATATATAATGTTGTTGTTGTTTATGTTATGTTGCTTCTTCGTTATTTGTTTATGTTTGCTTCTTCGTTCTGTGGTTTCGGAAAGAAGCGATAATTTATACTTTGAGTGATGTGATGATTGCATGATAATCTTTAAGTTTATTATTTGTAATCGACATATAAGTACCTATGTTAGAACATAATTGATTACAAATATTAAACTTAAAGATTAACATGCAATATTAAAACAGGACGCTGCCGTTACATCGAACGACAACAAGCTAATCGTGACAACCCTTAAAACAGCTACAATAGTCGTCGTTTTTCAATTCTCTATGAATTGGATAGATAGACTGAATTTCTCAAACATCTCAGGGACGTTAGAACTCGCGTGGTTGAATTTCTCAACCGCCTCAAGTAACTCATAACTCAAAGTTTTCCAAATTTTGTTCATTTATTTCCCTTCAATCTCTCTCTTTTTCCTTTATCTTTGTTCTTTCCATTCATTTTGTGGTTTACATATTTTTAATTTCTTGTCTGGTATGAAGCAAGCTATAGGAAGCACATAGTAGGGGATAATTGGGGTTTTTTCTTCTCTCTGGGTGCTCTGTTCTGTTTTGTTCTTTCTTCATGCTTCGATCGATTAAATATGATGTTGTTGTTGTTTATGTTATGTTGCTTCTTCGTTATGTGTTTACATTTGCTTCTTCATTCTGTGGTTTCGGAAAGAAGCGAGAATTTATATTTTGGGTAATGTGATGATTGCATAATAATCTTTAAGTTTATTATTTGAAATCGACATATAAGTACCTATATTAAAGCATAATCGACATGTAAGGGGTACTTTTGGGAGCTTCACACAAATTGCGATATGTCTTGGACTTATGTGATCTCTCTTTATTAGACTCCTAGCCATGGATATAGTCGGTTAGTAAGATAAATCTCATGAGATCATTTTGTGGTTTATATATTTTTAATTTCTTGCTTGGTAAGGAGCAAGCCATAGGGAGCACATAGTATGGATAATTGGGGTTTTTTCTTCTCTCTGGGTGCTCTATTCTGTTTTGTTATTTCTTCATGCTTCGGTCGATTAAATATGATGTTGTTGTTGTTTATGTTATGTTATTTTTTCGTTATGTGTTTATGTTTGCTTCTTCGTTATGTGGTTTCGGAAAGAAGCGAGAATTTATATTTTAAAAGTGATGTGATGTTTGCATGTTAATCTTTGTGTTTATTATTTGTAATCGACATATAAGTACCTTTGTTACGACTGTCTTGCCTTGTTTAATTTGCTCTTATCACGTATGCATGTCCTTTGGTATGTTTCCTTTACTATCTCTCTTTTATTTGGTTTATTTTTTATGTTTTGAATTCTTAAAGTTCATGTTTTGATTTTGTTTTGTTTTTTTACTTTTTTTTAATGCTCTTGATGTTCATGTTTTGATTTTTTGAAGTTCATGTTTTGACTTGTTTCAATGCTCTTGAAGTTTATGTTTTCAATTCTTAAAGTTCATGTTTTGATTTCTTGAAGTTCATGTTTTGATTTTTTGAAATTCATTTTTGAATTCTTGGTGTTCATGTTTTTATTTTTTGAAGTTCATGTTTTGATTTCTTAAAGTTCATGCTTTGAATTTTTGAAGTTCATATTTTGACTTGTTTCAATGCTCTTTGAAGTTCCTGGTTTGAATTCTTGAAGTTCATGTTTTGGTTTTTTGAAGTTCATGTTTTGACTTGTTTCAATGCTGTTGAAGTTAATGTTTTGAATTCTTGAAGTTCATGTTATGAATTCTTAAAGTTGATGTCTTGATTTTTTGAAGTTCATGTTTTGACTTGTTTCAATGCTCTTGAAGTTCATGTTTTGAAATCTTGAAGTTCATGTTTTGAATTCTTGAAGTTCATGTTTTGAATTGTTGCAATGTTGCAGAAGCTCTAACGTCCTACAGTGGGTGCCTCCTCAAGGGACTACTCCAGGGCTACTTGGCTTGCCACCGCTACAGCTCTCGCTATCGTTGCCGCAGCCGCAGCCACAATTGTTCCCCCTTCGAGGAGCCCAAGCAGTCATGGAGCAGAAGGGGCTGCTTGGCTTGCTCTCGCTGCCGCAGCCACAGCCTCTGTTCACTTGCAGTATGTGCTTTAGCAATATTAAAACAGGACGCTGCTGTCATACCAAATGACAATAAGCTAATCGCGACAGCCTCCAAAACAGCTACAATAGTCGTCGTTTTTCAATTCTCTATGAATTGGATAGATTGACTTAATTTCTCAAAAATCTCAGGGACATCAGAACTCAAAGTCTGGTTGAATTTCTCAACTGCCTCAGGTAACTCCGAACTCAAAGTTTTCCAAACTTTGTTAATTTCTTTTCCTTCAATCTCTCTATCTCTCTCTCCTTTATCTTTGTTCTTCCCGTTCATTTTGTGATTTATGTATTTTTAATTTCTTGCTTGGTAAGGAGAAAGTAGTAGGGAGCATGTAGTACAGATAATTGGGGTTTTTTGTTCTCTCTTGGCGCTCTGTTCTGTTTTGTTCTTTCTTTATACTTCGTTCTATTAAATATGATGATGTTGTTGTTTATGTTATGTTGCTTCTTCGTTTTTTGTTTATATTTGCTTCTTCGTTCTGTGATTTCGGAAAGAAGCGAGAATTTATATTTTAAGAGTGATGTGATGATTGCATGTTAATCTTTAAGTTAATTATTTGTAATCGACATATAAGTACCTCTGTTACAGCTATCTTGCCTTGCTTAATTTTCTCTGATCACATATGCATGTCCTCTGATATGTTTCCTTTACTATATCTCGTATTTGGAGTTCGTGTTTTGAATTCTTGAAGTTCATGTTTTAAAGTTCATGTCTTGATTTTTTGAAGTTCATGTTTTGACTTGTTTCAATGCTCTTGAAATTCATGTTTTGAATTCTTGAAGTTTATGTTTTGATTTCTTAAAATTCATGTTTTTAATTCTTGAACTTCATGTTTTTGAATTCTTGAAGTTCATGTTTTGATTTCTTAAAGTTCATGCTTTGAATTCTCGAAGTTCATGTCTTGTATTTTTTGAAGTTCATGTTTTGACTTGTTGCAATGCTCTTGAAGTTCTTGTTTTGATCTCTTATTTGGTTTTTTTTCTTTTCTTATCATGAGCTAATATTTTTCAAAAAATGTTTGACTTATGTTTTTTTCCCCTAAAAGTTAATAACTTTTAATTTCTAATGTCCTACAAATTATATATGCCCATGTATATCTATGGTCGATGATTGTTCCTCTCTCGGCCACAATCATTTTAAAAATTCAATGTCAAAAAGTGCATTCACCACCCATCACCCAATTGTACTAATGATCATTCTGCCCTCGGCACTAGCATGCCTTTGCTTGTGGATTGTTTTGGTTCTTGCTTTAAATGACATACTCAACCATCAATCCGGTCCAAAAGCCTTGTAGTTGAGGTTTATAACCTACGGCTGAGGATTGTTCCTCTCTCGGCCACAATTGCTCGAAAAAAAGTCTATCAAAAAGCGGATTCACCACCCATCACCCAATTTTCTTTCTTTTTTCCTACAGAGGAAAGACGAACTTTTTTTAGAGAAGGGTGGGTGACTATCAAAAGCATTATGTCAGGCCTCCAAGATGGTGGAAAGAATTTCATCTCAAGATGGACGCAGACTTATAGTCTTCAATTTGTTGAAACTTCCTCCAGCGTTGTACTGAAATGCTGGATTTGGAATCAAAATTTTGTTACTCTTCTTTGAGCCAGCAATTTGTATATTGTATTTCAAGGGATATATATAATGCCATAGTCTGACTGAAGTTGTATTAATTTATGCCGAGCCGTCCTTAGCTTGGGGTGGTTATCATTATCAGTAAAGAATTTTGTATATATAATTTAAATTTCCATTATAATAGGGTGGAAAATGTGAAATATGCATCATATCCCAATCTCATCATTGAGTTTGCAAAATGATGCATGCCTCTGCTATTTTCAATGTCAAGATTGTCTCCAATTTCACAGGGTATGTATATCATTGGCAGGAAAAATGTAAGGGGTAATGTTGTTGTTTAATTATGTTAACTCGCAAGTGTACAAGCCAATCAGTAGTATAGCAAGACAAGAACGAGGTCGTACCCACGAGGACTGAGAAGTTAAAATTAGTTATGTACTTAGATTACCAAATTCAAGAAGTTAGGAAGTTAAGTCTAAAACAGAATTTAAAGCAAGAGTGAGTTTGAAAACAAATGCAGCAAGATTAAAATGAACTTTGAAGTGAGAATGCTTGTGATTATAGAAAGAAATGAACAAACTGAAATTGCAAAGGAAAGCAAGTAAACAAAAGTAACAAAGAGTGGTTTTGAAGGTTAAAACACAGGTTTGGAGACTAGGGCATTCGATTCACCATAACAATTCAATTCTGGGTTATAAAGATTCAAGTGACAAGTCTAATTCAGATTCAAAGATTGATTCTAGCTAATGTATGATTAAGCCATGGTGTTTGGTCCTAACCTTGTATTCCTAATTCCCTAATTTGATCATTTGTTGTCTAACCTAAAATTAAGCATTAGGAACCCATTAAGCATAGAAGAACATTTTAAACAACCAAGTATGTATCTAATCCCTGTTGTCGAATGTCCATACATACTCTTCCTATTCATAGTTCAATTCGAATTAAAGCATGGTGTATACTCTTAATTCAAACCAAGATAG
>NW_018922559.1:596322-613629 GCF_002207925.1 Prunus avium
TAATAGGGAGTGCTGGAAAAGGCTTGTTTCCAGCGGGTAATAGGGAGTGCTGGAAAAGGCTTGTTTCCAATGGGTAAAGCTAGGTATTTGGAAAATGACTATTTCTTATGGATAAAAGGAAATGCTTGGAAAATATCTCATTTGCTTACCCACATTGGAGAATTCTAAGTAATGGGCTTGGACTTTGGTGCTCCCAAGTAGCTAGCCCAAAGTCTCTATTATCCAAGGGCTTCCGTGGGCCTTGTGGACCTCTGTAACCTTCCACACCACAATCCCTCATGCAAGCCCCGTAAACCACATGACTTGGGTTCATGTGAGCTTGATAAGTGATTGATATATGAAAAATGTATTATTGGCTTCGCATGGCATGGACACTATTATTTATTTAATGAATTAATTCCCAAAATACAGCTTGGATTAATGCATGACCAACATTATATTTTATATTGGGCCTTAAATGTCTTTGGGCTTCTCGTGACTTTTTTGGGCCTCAACAATAGTAAAGATTCATGGCAAATGAGGCCTGGTTTATTATTTGGAGAGTAACATGAACCATGTTCTTGTATCTTACTGCAATCTTTTAATATTCTACAAATGAAGTTAAAAAGTCCTGCAGTACAGAGTCTGGGGTTCCTGGCCTAGGCACACACCAAGTGCCCTCTCACTTCACTTCACCAAAAAAGAAGGCAATCTCTCTGAGACCACTTGGAGTTGGAGAGCTACAAATTACAAAGACTGTGATTCATCCACATGAAATTAATAGTTGGAGAGCTAATCGTGCATCTTTGTTTGATGTTCGAATCTCTGGCTTCTAGAAGATACTCGAAATTGTTTATGAAGCTTAGCATCACCGGAATTTATACGTTATTATACAAATTATAGTTTAATTAAGAAAAACATGTGTCTTTTTTCTTATTCGTAGGAATTTTATCTACTATGTTAGATATATTTAAGGAATATGTTTGTGATTCGTGAACTGGATTCAATACTAGGAGAATATAGGTCTAACATTGACTTGACAAACCAGGGAAATAACAAAAACCAACAGGCTATAATGGAACGTGGAAGCCGCTGTAACAGTAGTTTATTATTTGACAGTGACTTTAAAAAACCTAAAAAAATCCGCCGGCTCTGACCATGGACCAAGGTTCCCCTGGTAATTCCATTCCAAATTACAGAGCCTCCAAGAGGACTCGCGAATCGGAAACTACTGATTCTGAGACTACTGATCCGATGATGCAAGATCCTGTGCTGGGACAGTCTACACCGTCGGCTCCCGCTGTCAGCTTTCGAGATAAACTAATGAGCACCATGAATCTAACTAAGAATATTGCGATTGAAATTGATTCCTTGGAAGAAGACTTTGTAGATCTGAACGATGAGGAAGATGTGGTGACTTCTAGGGGAGATCGGGGACCAAGTATCCAGTTTTCCGAACGGGCAATGAGTCGTCTCTGCCAGCCGTGGAAAAATGCACTGATTATTAAACTGCTCGGACGCTCACACACCTATATCTTTCTCCACACAGCTGCAGCAAAAATGGAATCTAAAAGGAGACTGGAAACTAATTGATCTGATTAATGACTATTTTGTAGTCAAGTTTGAACTAGAGGAAGACTTGAATTTTGTGCTAATAGGAGGACCTTGGGTTATTGCTGGGCAGTACCTGATTATGCAAAAATGGAGGCCTGGGTTTTGTCCTGCTTCTGCTCGGGTTACGAGAATGGCTGTCTGGATTAGGGTTGCTGCCATCCAACTAGAGCGCTTTGATGTTTGGGCCTTGAAACGAATTGGGAATCTTTTAGGGAAGCTTTTGAAGATTGATACGCTCACTACCACTAAAAACAGAGGGAAGTTTGCATGGCTCTACGTGGAGTTGGATCTAACTAAGCCTCTGGAGGCTTTTGTGCAAATTAATCAGACTAGGTACAACATTGAATATGAGGGGTTACCCGATATATGCTACGGATGTGGACTCTATGGGCACAAGAGAGAGAGAGTTGCAATCTAATGGAGAAAGTCCATGCGGAACAACCTGGGTGCTCTACTGACGCGAACACAAAGGGAAATGATGCAACCCCGACAACTGAACATACTGCTACCCCTCTAGAGACTTTGCGAGGGCCTTGGATGAACGTGCCACCTAGGAGGAAACCTAAGGCAAACCTGAAAGAGGGTTATGGGTCAGGGTCTAGTTTGAAGACCCATGGATCTAGATATGATGCCCTCGAACAAATAGATGAATGTACTGAGAAAGACCATACTGCTCCTAGCACAAGTGCAGGTTTGAACAAGGGGGAAAAGTGTTTGACCCTTTGTTTACTAAGGTCTGGACAAAAACTAAGAAGCAACCGATTGAAACTCGAACAGGGTTAAAAGGCTTACCTGTTAAACTTTCAACAGGAAGTGTGAAGGCAAGTGGCTCTTCTGCAAAACCAGGGAGGATTGGGAGCTTTAGTCCTGAAATGTTTAATGCTAAGGGGAAAGAAATCTTGGGTGGAAAATTGATGGAAAACCCCCAGACCATTGATGCTCACTTGTCCAATTGGGGGAAGGGACATGATGTGACTAATGGTAAGGGTATATACATATTTGGGCATCAACCCCCAAATATTGTTGGGGATGACTCAAGAGAGGAAGAGAGGATTGACCCTGTGTCCCACCCTCTCCCTAATGGTGACAGCTCAGGTGATAAGATGGACCTATTGGTTGGTCAGATAAACTATGCTCCAAAAGATACCTCTGCTAGTGGAGGTGTATCCATGGACCATTGATGAAGGGCTCCAGACCTTTGGTATGTACTCTTTCCTTAACCACCGTTTTTAATGATTATCATGTGCTGGAATGCTAGAGGTGCAGTTTGCACCAAATTTAAAAACACTGTCATGAACTTAATTCACAACCATCACGTGGATTTGCTCTTCATTTGTGAACCCCGTATAAGTGGCACTAAGGCTGCATCTGTAGTGAAGTCCTTAGGTTTCTCCTGCTCTGAAGTTGTTGATGCTGTTGGCTTCTCTGGAGGTTTATGGTTATTGTGGAATGAAAATAAATTCAAAGTTGACATTATTGGGACCCATGAGCAGGCTATTTCGGCTTGTATCACCTGGCCTGGGCAGACTCCTTGGGTTTTCACAGCAGTGTATGCCAAGCCCTGCAGTATAAAAAGGGCAACTCTATGGGAGTATTTATCCTTTGTTGCTGATTGCCACAACATGCCTTGGTTGTTGGCAGGAGACTTTAACGAGATGCTTCAGCTTGAGGTCAAACTTGGTGGGGGCCCCCTGCGCAGAATAAAAGGGTTTAAAAGTTGGTTTGATGCAAATGATTTGATTGATTTAGGCTTCACGGGCCAAAAATTTACTTGGAGCAATAACAGAGTGTTTGAGAGACTGGACAGGGCTATCTGTAATATGAGCTGGATGGGTGCTTTTCTTGAGGCTAATGTTATCCATCTTCCTAGGACTAAGTCAGACCATTGTCCCATCAAAATCAACCTTCAATCTTGCTTTTTGCCCTCCCCTAGGCTTAGGCCCTTTCGGTTTTAGGCCATGTGGATCAAGCACATTGAGTTTACTAAGGCCATCTCCAGCTATGGGTTATATCCCAAATATAGCCCTAAAATAATGCAAAATCCATCTCCAGCCGTGGGCTAAATAAAATTTTGGCCAAATTTGAAGGGCCACATTTGGCCCTTTGGCCCTCCAACCAGGCCACATATAGCCCACCTTTAGTCTAGGCCAAATTTTTGTGGGCCCATGCATTTGCTTTTTAAAAGCCAATAGTAAAGTGAGTTGATGTTATGGGTGAATATATATAATAAAATATGAAGAATCCTAAAACATAGCCTTGCATGGCTGGAGATGGAAAAATTTAGCCATGCACTATTCTTTAAAAAATTAATATTTTGGAGGGCTAAATTTTTAGCCTTGGACTACATTTAGCCCTATGACTGGAGATGGCCTAAGCTCATAGATCAATTATGGAAGCAGGAGCCTGGTCCAGCTCTAGCAAAGACTTATGCACTAGTTCAACCTCTTCAACAATGGAATTTGACTGTTTTCGGCCACTTGCGACTGAGAAAAGCCAGGATCTTAGGTAGACTTGCTGGGATTCAAAAGGCCCTTTGCAATGGGGTTAATAATTCCCTCAGGAATCTCGAGATTTCCCTTACTAAGGATTTTAATGATACCTTGGAACAGGAAGCCACTTTTTGGCAACAAAAATCCAGAATTCATTGGCTACAGGAGGGGGACAGGAATACTAAATTATTTCATCTTACTACTCTTATTAGAAGAAGACGAAATAAATTGGAAAGGTTGAAAAATGAACGTGGTGATTGGGTGGATGACGCCAATGCTATCAAATCTATTGATGTGGACCATTCCCATCTTTTTCCCTCCTATTGAGGATACTGCATTATGTGCTTTACAAAAGAATATTGACCTTCTCGAGGTGAAGGAGAGTTTATTTAATATTGGGGGTCTTAAAGCTCCTGGTGTGGATGGATTCCCTGCGTGTTTTTTCCAAAGCTAGTGGAATACTTGCTCACAAGACATCTTTGATATGGTTTCTCAAGCTTTCAGGGATTCTCAGATCCCTGAAGGACTAAACTCTACCCTCATCACCCTTGTCCCCAAAGTGGATAACCCTCAAACAATGTTGCAATTTAGACCTATTAGTCTATGCTGCACTCTTTACAAAGTTATCTCCAAGATTCTGGTCTCTAGACTCCGCCCCATCTTGCCTGAGCTAATTAGTCCAAACCAGGTCAGCTTTGTGCCTGGTAGACATATTACTGACAACATCCTTATAGCCCAAGAGTTGATGCATAAATTCAAAAGCTCCAAGGGGAAGAAAGGCTTTATTGCTTGGAAGATTGACCTATCTAAAGCCTATGGTAGATTGAATTGGCAGTTTCTTGAAACTGTGCTGATGGAACTGAAGCTACCACACTCTATTATTAAATTAATCATGCACTTTGTTTCCTCCGTTAAGTACCAAATCTGCTTCAATGGTGAGTTATCTGACTCATTTTCCCCCAGCAATGGCATTAGGCAAGGAGACCCTCTGTCTCCTTATCTCTTTGTTCTATGTATTGAAAAATTATCCCATATAATCCTTGAGGCTATTAACAAGAAAAGCTGGAGACCTATTAAATGTTCTAATTCTGGACCTACTGTCTCCCACCTTTTCTTTGCGGATGACTTGGTTCTCTTTGCTAAAGCCAACCCTCACCAAGCCAAAGTGATGAAAAAGTGTATTGAGTTATTCTATGATGCTTCGGGCCAAACTGTTAATTTTGATAAGTCTGCAATCTTCTGCTCTCCTAACACCTGCAAGGAGGTTGCCCAGGAGATAAGTTATATTTGTGGCTCTCCCCTCACTGATAATCTAGGGAGGTACCTGGGTATGCCCCTTTTACATTCCAGAATTAAAAAATCTACTTATGCCAGTTTGATTAGCAAGGTGCATGCTAGACTAGCCGGCTGGAAAGGCAAACTTCTGTCCCTGGCAGGGAGAGCTACTTTAATTCAGGCTGTCACCTCTGCTCTCCCTGTGTATACTATGCAAACTGTGAAGCTCCCTATTAGCATTTGTGAGGAGCTTGATCGTCTAAACCGTAATTTCTTTTGGGGGGGGGGGGACCTGTGTCAATGGAACCTCGCTTGCAGCCTAAGAGCAAAGGAGGCTTGGGTTTCAAAAGAACCCATGATATGAACCAAGCCCTTCTCGCTAAAATTGGCTGGAGACTGCATTGTAAAGATGAGGGTCTCTGGACCAAGATCTTCGAGAATAAGTACCTCAAAGGCCAATCCATTCTTGAGCCTTCTTTGAAGATGCGACAGGATTGTTCTTCGACCTGGAGAAGTGTTCTGTTTGGGGCTGATTTGTTGGGGAAAGGTATGACGTGGAGACTTGGAAGAGGAGAAACTGTGAAAGATAATTGGGTTTCAGAGGCACCCTTAATGCACCACGAGATGGTCCTACCGCCCACTGATGTTGACTCTACTGTATCAAGCTTCTTCAAAGATGGTTGGTGGGATGTGGACAAACTTCGCAATGCTCTACCCGAGGCTATAGTCCATAAAATTATCAGTCTCTCTGTGAGCTTTAGTGGGACCCTTCAGGACCGCCAGATCTGGAGATGCACTTCTGATGGGATCTTCACTGTAAAATCTGCCTACAATCTGCTCTTCAATGGTCTTGACTGGCGTAATCCCTGGTGGAAGGTGCTGTGGAAGATGAAAATCCCCCCTAAAGTGCAATATTTCTTTTGGCTGGCCTACCAAGAAAAAACTTTAACTAATGAGCAGAGGGTTAAACGACACCTTGCAAGTGATCCTGCCTGCCTGGCTTGTGGTGAAACGGTTGAGTCTGTGACCCACATCCTCAGAGACTGTTCAAAGGCCAAACAGGTTTGGGTTTACTTATTGGAGCCAAACCAGACTATCTCTTTCTTCTCCACTAACCTTCAAACTTGGATTTTAAATAATTTGTGCTCCAGGGCCTTGTGGCATAGGAACTTGCCTTGGAATATTGTTTTTGTTTTCTCCTGCTGCTTTATCTAGAAATGGAGAAATAGCCACATTTTTAATTCGAACGAAGATGCGCCTTCTTTGCCAAAGGAAACTATTATTACTGCTGCTACTGAGTGGGTCAAGGCTTCCTGTACCGCCAGTAAGGTTCCCAAATTGCATCTTATGCTGTCTTGGGTACCTCCTAGAGATGGTTGGTTTAAACTGAACATTGATGGTTCTAGGAGAACTGCCTCAGGAACTATTGGTGCTGGGGGAGTCATCAGAAACTCAAACGGTGATTGGATTGCTGGGTTTGCAATAAACTTGGGAACTGGCTAGGTGTTAGAAGCGGAACTGTGGGGGCTCTTCTTTGGCATTAAATTGGCTGTGACTCTCCCATCTCACCATTGAGATGGACTCCTCTGTAGCTATAAATCTAATGAAGAAATCTGACTTCCCTCAGGATCACCCCCTTGCTGGTTTACTTTCTGGTTGTCTTAGCCTCATGAGGCAGATTGGGAATATTGAACTCAACCACATCTATAGGGAACAAAACTCTGTCGCTGATGGACTAGCAAACTGGAGCTATAACTTGGACTTAGACTACTGCGACCTGGACGAGCCCCCTACTTGGATCACACCAGCTGTAATTGATGACTTGTTAGGTGTCTGCAAGATGCGCCTAGTTTCTATTTTGTAATTGTTTTGCTTTGGGGGCTTGTCCCCACCCAGCTTACCAAAAAAATAAATAAATAAATAAAACCAACATCTTACATGAAACCCCCGGCAATGGACATTCTTTTTCTTTCAGATCATTTAAAAGCTATTTAAACTTTGAACTTAATTCCCTCCTAAGCCAATCAGTTGAACAAAGAATTCTACAATTGCACACATCTTGTCCAGCAACAGTCAAAAAGCAATCCAATCCAATCCAACAAATAATGTGTGCCCTAACAAAATTTAAGCAGCAATTAGTATATGATTTTCGTGAAGATTATGTATATATGATATGTTTTCCAAGTATACTTGCCTTCCAAGCATCATGACAGTAGCTTGAGGATTAGCGCCAGAGGTGTGATAAAACGTTGAACCATCAATAACCCTCAGAGAATCAATACCAAGAACTCTATATCCTTTATCAACAACCCTCCCAACTTGACACCCTCCATGATAGTGCCATATGGTCTGTTGGAAATTTTGGAAATAACATATATTATTAAAGCCTTAAATTTTGGAAATTTTGCAAAATACATACAGTTTAGGAAATTCTTGCAATGAATCTAGATGGGAATTCTGAATTTCCACAATCATCATACCTTTGGTGCAAATAAACTATCAGATAGAAAATAGGGAGCAGAATCTTCAAAACAATAACAAAAAAGGAATCTTGGGTGGGAATCACAGACAATGATTGCAAAAAATCGGCCGCCAGTGCCTAGGCGCCGCCTAGGCCAATTTTTCCAACACTATTTAAAACTCCTACAAACTATTTCAGTTGTTCTCAAATGATCCGTAACTCTAATTAACAAGCACAAAATGACATACATCTGGGAATCACATACAACGATTGCGAAAAATCAGCCGCCTAGGCAGATTTTTCCAACACTGTTTAAAACTCCCACAAACTATTTCAGCTGTTCTCAAATGATCCATAACTCTAATTAACAAGTACAAAATGAGATTCATATGGGAATCACAGACAACGATTGCAAAAAATGGGCCCCCGAGCGCCTAGGCGGCTGCCTAGGCCCATTTTTCCAACACTGTTTAAAACTCCCACAAACTATTTCAGCTGTTCTCAAATGATCCATAACTCTAATATATATATATATATATGCATAGTTCGAGTATGAAATTACCAAAATGGCATCGATGTCATCCTTAGGTGAGAGCTTCTAGTCTCTCTGCGAGCTCTCTTTTCCTCGGCTTTCGCTGCTTTCTCTTTGCCTTTTCCTGGCTTCTTCGTCTTCTTCCCCATGTCTGGAAACACAGCTAAAAAGGCTCAGACTTGGCACGAGGAAGAAGAGAGAGAGTTATCTGGACGACGCTTGTTGCGTCGATTCAGCTGCACCAACATGGATTCAGCTGCATCCTCAACTTGTGATACTCGCAAGTGCACGAGCCGTTTGGTAGTATAGCATATGTAAGTGCGAGGTCGATCCCACGAGGATTGGTGATTGAATGATCCAATTCATTTCCCCTACACAAAACAGAAATGAAAAAGAAAATAAATAAAACAAGAAAAAAGGAAATAACTCAAGCAAATAAGTTCCCAAGTTTAATTAGATTAACGGATTGATTCTAGCTAAAGTATGATTAAGCCATGGTGTTTGGTCATAACCTTGTGTTCCTAATTCCCTAATTTGATCATTTGTTGTCTAACCTAAAATTAAGCATTAGGAACCCATTAAGCATAGAAGAACAATTTAAACAACCAAGCATGTATCTAATCCCTGTTGTCGAATGTCCATACATACTCTTCCTATTCATAGTTCAATTCGAATTAAAGCATGGTGTATACTCTTAATTCAAACCAAGATAGCTAACATGCAAGCCTAAATGATGATCAATCATTCAAACTAGCATATTAACTTATAAGCATAATGAATAAGAACAAAAACCATAATTGAAACTTGGAAACTAATTAAACTTGAAACTTAAGAAAGAATGTACATTAGAACATTAAAGAAACTAAGAGAATTTGAGGAAGATAAGGGAAGGGAGCTCTAGAGAAGTGTTTGAGAGCTCCCCCCTTGGGGTGTGTTTTGAAGCTTGAAGACTTCTCTATTTATAGGGCTAAGAGGGAGGAACAACATAATGAAATCCAACACCACCATTCCTCTTTTAATACAACCCATAACTCACACTTCATCTTGTCTATGTTAATGTGGTTGGAATCAATCTCATCCCATACTTCTTTTGCTGCACCTCAAACTTTCTTCACATGCCATAACTCCCACATCATCTTGTCTATGTTAGTGTGGTTGGAATCAATTCCATCCCATACTTCTTTTGCTGCACCTCAAGCTTTCTTCACATGGGATTTCAAAGGTGTTCAATTGTGGCTGCCTTTTGCTGCCAACCCATGTGGGTTTTCTTCACCATTGCTGTAAAAAACGATTCTTCTGCACCAGGCTTGGTGTAGGAAGGCCTGAGGTTTCAATATATATCCAATGAGGCTCAAATTTGGATATGTCATAATAGACACCCATTGGAACAACCTTTATGAAGAATGTATTCCCATATGAGCAGTACAAGTATACGTTTTGGGCCTTGCAAGTTGACTGCCGAAAATAAACTGGAATTGACTTCATTGCAGTCATCTTGTGGGCTTGTTTTGGGCTTGATCTTCCCTCCTACAAAATCTGGAAAAATCTGGATCTTCAAACCCTTTGAATTACCTTTCCAAACATATGCAGCCCAGCTCAAGGAAAAATCGAAAAGCATATGAATGCTAAATTTGCTTATTTGTTTAGTTACTTGGTAGAGTACATTAATTGAGATTGAATTTATCTGTTTTGCAGAATTTTGGTTTTCCAGACTTTGTTGCAATGCATTGATGCCTTTTGTTTGAATCATTATAATTGATTGAGTGATGCATTCATTACGTTCTTCTTTATGTGCAATATAATGAAAAAGAACAATTGTTGATTTGTGTTTCTCTGTGGTTGGGTTTGCTTCTACCTACTCATGTTAGGCTCTTTTGTCTCATGTCTACTGGAGAAATTTATTTCTTCAAGTGAGCCTTTACATGCGTTTGATGGTTCTGTTTAATTCCAACTGGTATTCAAACTAGTATCAACAACACAGCATACACAAACTTGAAATCACAAACTTTTTCTATGGTATTAGATATGTTGTAAAAGTACAAAATGTGCGCTAGCGCCAGTTAGGTCCTTTTTCTTAAAAAAATAGTATAGCCGCTATGTTATACTCAGCGCGAGGATGAAGAGAGAGTTATCTGGACGACGCTAATAATGACTATGTTGCTTTCAGCGCGACGTCGATTATTTGGGATAGTAATCCGCTGGCTATTTAGGTCACGCACTCACGTTGTCGTTTTTTTGAAAGCTGAAGCCAGACATAAGGCCCAAGGTTTAAAATATGTCGGACAGGATTTGTGCGGCCCAAAATAGATATGAGTCTTACCCATATTCGAGTTTGTGGCCTATACCTTGTTTGTTTGACTGATGGGCCATACCAATTTGTCCTTTCTCTTTTTTTGGGTCAATGGCCAATTTATCCCTCTATAGTTGTATAATTTTGTTGATTATATATGGCACATTTTCCCGATACAAAAAGATTTTGAAACGAAAAATTATTATGTGACGACTTTACTAATATGTGGTGTGTTGATATAATCTTATCAAAGGCTAAAGATAAAGGCGAAGCCCGATTGATGGCAAAGCTAGTCTGGAAGCACATCAAAGTTAGTTGATTAGTGGAGTGGCGGTGCGATAATGCCGGTTTGGTTTCATTTTTTTTGTTATGTTAATTTTATTGTAAGGATATAATTGGACTTTAAGCGTGTTAAAACGAAACTAAACTTACAGTAATAGCTTCTAGTTTTCCCATCATATAATGGGAGAAGAGATTTTGACCTTGAGCTACCTCCAACCCACCAAGGGCAATTCTACCCACAGGGCAAGGTGCGCTAATGCCCAACCCAATATTTTCAAAGAAGATAAATAGCTAAGATATGTTTATCTCAGCCCAAAAAAAATGTTGAAATCCTATCTCTATCTGCCCAGCCAAAATAAATAAATAAACCATATCTCTATCTTCATTTTACTATATAGTACGCTTCACTTGTCCTACTGAAACTTTTTCCATCATGTTTTTCTTGTAGACTGAAACTTTATATATATATAAAGAGTATAGCCGCCTCGGGATATTTTTTATTTTTTTAAAGAGTATAGCTGTGTTGCTTTACTAGGGTCATTTTTTTATAAATAGTATAGCCGAGCGTACCTCGAGGAATTTCTTCCGGCAAGTGAGTTCATTCCTTAAGGGTGCTTGCTTGATGACGATGCTTAACTTCTCAGATTGCAAAATTACAGCTCTCATGGTCTTACACACAAAAAAATAAAAATAAAAATGAAATAAATCATATTAAAATATTATAAAGTGGCCGAACTTATTAGTTGTAATTTGCCAAAATATTGCCGAATATAACACGTACGTATTTTATTCATATTTTTCTCGTTTCGTATTTTACTAACTAAAAGAATGTGAGAGGCTAAGATTATTTCTATTCTTGACACGTGGCGAAATGGGCCCTAGCCGCAAGCGGGTCCCTCTTTTTCGTATAAATAGTATAGCCGCGCGGCTATATTCGGTTTTTGTTTTTAATAAAAAGAGTAGCCGAGTGGCTATACGACGGATTTTTTATTAAAAAAAATAGTATAGCCTTGCGGCGATACGCGGGATATTTTTTTTTAAAAGCGTATAGCCGCTCGGCTTTACTGGGATCGTGTTTTTTTAAAATATTTTTTTAAATAGTATAGCCGAGCGGCTATACGGACTACACCCCAAATGTCTTTTCATGGTTCTCATTAAAGTGATTCTGTAAAGCGCATGCCTTTCCATCTAGCATGGGACTGATCATAATTGTAGCTAAAATTACTGCTAAACTTATTGCTAGTTGGGGTCAGAAAAAGAAGAAAATAAAAGAGATACCAGTAGGTCTAGGACAAGAAGAATAACGTGCATATGAAATTTAATCTTTAATTTGACAAGAAAAATAATAGAAAAAGAATTTTCTTCTGCTTTTATTTATTTTTTAAATTTTTTTATAGAAATTTCTTCTGCTAATTAAAAAGCTAAATAGAGCAGCATAAATGACCACGACAAACAATCCACATCAAGGTAATAAATGACTCATAAATAGAAGGATACGTATGGCTGTTTTAGCCTAAACTGTTGTGAAGAGAATTGTACTATGATAAGTTAATACAACAGTTGAAACTCTGCTCTCTCTCTCTCTCTCTCTCTCTCTCTCTCTCTCTCTCTATATATATATATATATATATATATATATATATACTTTGGTTTTTCCAAACCATATCAATATCATTGTTTTGTTGTTCTTGTTTACATCATTAATTATTTTCCATATTTGTGGGTTTTGTATGCCATTATATATATTCACCCTTGGATACCAAACATTGATCAAACTAACGTTCAACAATATATTTTACCCTCGGAAAGCTTCTTCAGCTGCCTTGACGGGTCTCGTATAGTATACATTCAAGATCATCTGGGATGGAAAGTCAGTTTCGGAGTTTGGGTGGCTCTCGTGTTCCTCTCTCCCATCTTCTTTTTCCTTGCACTTTCCATGTACATCAAGCACAACCCTAACAAGAGCTTGTTCACTGGGTTGGCACAAGTCGGCGTGGTTGCCTATAAAAATAGAAACCTTCCTCTCCCACCTTTGAGCTCAGAAAGTTTATACCACACAAAAAGGACTCGGACCTTGTTGCACCAACTAACAAATTAAGGTAGAGTAGTAATCGTACACATGCCACAAAACTAAAATTGCTTCTGAGGTCATAAAACGTGGCGAGATGCCTATAATTCTTTTAATGTGATGATGATTTACAGAGTATACACAACATTTCAAAAATCAGCTGTCTGTCTATGACCAATCTAGCTTATAACTATAAGCACAAATGTCAAACAAAGAAGAAAGTCATAAGCATGATGATACTATTCAGAAGGCGTTTTTCATTTCCCTTAGGAAACAATCAACAGGCCAGTGATGAAGCAATTGGAGGCTTGGACTCAGAAAACAAGACCAAACAAGATACAGCAGGTTCTATGCATTTACGTGATCTGGGTGTGTCAGGTCCATTTCAATTTGGTCAATTGTCCATTGCATATTTTCCAATTTCTGTAAGGGGATGTTGATATTAGAGATTAGCATGAGAACTGAGAAATGTACTACAGTAAGCACTGTTATTACCTTTATAATATCATGGTACTGCCTTGCAATTGAATCAAAGTGAGGATCAACACCCTGATATTCTCTAAGACGTGTAACCTGTTAAGAAAGATGACTTTTGTAAATAAAGAAAACCAGCGGGAGAGATGCAGAAGGGTGACATGGTTAAGTAGTATGCATGTTGTCAAAGTAAAGTTGGCTCAGCATATCTTAACTATTTATTAGCAGCTGAAGCATTTTCTATAATTATCATCAGCTTTGTAAATGGGCTCATTGATTATAGTGCAGACCATTAAGTATTTACGACCCATCTTCACAATATCTACAATGACAAATAACCAGTAACAAGTGACATAGCAATAAAAGCAGATTGAGAAACTTCCTTATCTCATCAAAATTCCTTAAGAAAACCCAAAAAATCTACTAGCGAATAAGTTTGAAGCAGTTTACAACTTGACAGATAGCAGATTAGGATTTAAAACAATAATGACTTACAGGAAACCAAGGCAAATAGCTAGAAGGCTATGATGTGGCTAAAATGTCTGTTTTGGGGCACACGCAAATGAAGGCAACCAATGATCGGAAACCACTTAGAAAAGGGAAGAAAAATAAGAAGTAGAATATCATACCGCTTTATTATATGCGATTGAAGCTTCATCTGTAGCTTCAAGGAGATACTTCCTAGAAATGAGTTATAAAATTGTTAAAACCCTGGAATTAGTAAGCTGCACATACTTTCAAAGTCATCAAAGCTACCTTATTTTATGTAGGGCCGGTATTGACTCCTTAGTATAAGTTTCAAGAAGGAGAACATGCTCCAGAACCCTGAAATACAATGGGGCATATTATACTCATTACATACAATCCATTAATTGATTTGATCACAAAATATAAAAAATATAGTCAGTGCTGAGTGGTGAACTTTGTCTTCTTGCATAAGATGCATCACAAACAAAAAATTCATAAACATATGGAAAGTGAGACATTAAGAAACATTGAAGCCAGAAATACAAAATTATAAATTTATAATACAGAAAACCATGTAACGGACCTCAATTTTGCACTCATTGTCTCACACCTCTTGCAAAGCCATGTTTTTTGCAGTCCGTCCTATAAATCATTCATTATTAATAAAAGGTTCAAGAATCCTCAACAACATTGAAAACAGAATAATATAGAACCTTTGAGGCTCCCTCATATTAACCCTCAACAACATTGAAAAAATATTAACCTTCCCAGATATTAGAAGCTTACATATTTATGTTGATGTTGCAACTTCAAATCTCTGACCAGTTTGATGAGCACTCCCAGTATCTGCTCTAGGACCTAGTTTTGCAACAACAAAAAAACCAAGGCATAAAAAAATATCTCACAAACAAAATGCGCCTGGCATGAAATTGCGGGAACATAAAACTTTGTTTTATTTTTGTTTTCGTTTTCATACATTATAATATTCAGCAAATTTTCTATCCGCAGAATATAGATCTTCCCGCAGAGCTGCTTCCTCCCTTTCCATCTCCTCAATTATCAACTTCACCCTGATAAAGTCTTGAGAAAGTGTCACAAAAATAGATCAGACTGTCAGAAAAATATTTAGAACAGTGCCTCCAGAAATTTATTGATTGCCAAAAGCATTGGAATTAAGATTGCCAACAATCCATAAAAAGCATCTTACTCAATGTAAAAGGGAATTCTCATACAACGAAAATTGCATCAAAAGAGTAACTCAAACCTTTCTGGAAGGCAAGAACTTGAATTCTGATGCCCAGATGACGAGTCTGCAAAGCATTGGAATTAGTTACACCTTTAATAATTATCATTATGCATGGGTAAACATGTGTCATGTACATATTGCATCATCAACTTTAAAAGTGCATGTCTAGTGTATATGGATGGAGAGAGATAGAGAGAGAGATACCATTGTCATCCATTATAAAGGCATCAGCTAATTTATCACATTTAGCTACCAAACGGACTTCAATCTCCCGAGAAAGACACAACTGATATTCTGTCATGTCCTGCAGTTGAAGCATCAGAAATGTAAGGAGCAGCTTCACCAAAGTTAGATCTTCATGTTAAGGGATCATATACAGTAAAGTAACAGATTCTATAAAGAAAATATACGTTTGAATGTGGAAAAAAACATTAATAAATAATTGGAAAATAAAAGACAAAGTGAACTGTTGCCAGAACCATAATGGACATTGTACCATTGACAATGGTGTTTGCTGGAGCTGTGTTTGCCATAAATATGCAGGTGTAATTCCAAGAAAGCGATTCGGAACATCACCAACTCCAGATTCCACAGCATCAGTAGCACTAAGAGAAAGATTGTTGTTTGCTGCACTACTGGTGCTAGTAGCAGTATTAAAATTGGTTGAGTTGGAACTTGAGCTGATTGTAACGCTGGTACTGGTACTGTCAAGGGAACTGCGTGACATCGTACTGCATTTTTCAATTTCTTCCTCATGAATTTCACCATCTTTGGAGATAAGAGGAAGCCTCAATCTTTGAGCTGCTTCCGCAACAATCATGCGATGCTCCAATGTCTCGTACAACTGATATAAACATGAAAATCACATTCTCATCCGTTTTAGACTTGATGTGAAGAATAGAATACTCATGGTACATTTGAGCATCCCATGAAGATTGAATTAGCCTGTTGTCTTTTGAAGATGAATTAACATACAAGTCTATCATAGTGCATCTCTGTTAAGATCATGGTTAAATAAAAAATGAACATTCTTTGAGGGAATACTAATTCTGAACTGGTTCCATGTCATATTAACTCAAAGGAAGAAATTTTTTTTCCTCTTGTTTTGTACTTCAATTGTAACAAGGAGAAGGGAATCATTCAACTCCCATACCAGGAAACCACAGGCACCCTGTGCTTTCCCACCAACTTACAAGCTATTTACCTTAAAGATATGGATGTCTCTCCTATTTCATGCCAAATCATGACTCGACAACCCTTGATGTAAAATGCATTTCCAAATCAATAACTTCCAAAAAAAAAAACAAAACAAAACAAAAATCAGAGATTGTGGCACATTGAAACCTGAGGAGGATTCTTCAAGTCCGATTGCAGATATAAACCCTGAACATCTCGAATTCCTCCAAGATTAGCCACCGAAACTGCTTGTTGATACTCTTCCACCATTGCAATTGCCTCGCCATAAATTGCCTACACCAGAATCCAAACCCACCATTCACACACACACACATTACAAAATCCTTGCCAAATTAGAACAACTAGTTCAATCAACACAAACTCAAAAAAATAAGCAGAACTACCATGGCTTCCAAGTAACGCAATCTTTCTCTGGACATTTCCTCCCTTGCCTGCACCAGAATTAAATAACTTTAAGAAATCAAAGGCATTGTAAAGAAAATGCTCAGATTGTTTAATTCATAGATTGCATTTTATAGTTTGTAGAGCACCTTTTTTAAGCAACCAAACAAGGCAGGGAAATGTAGAGAGAGAGAGAGAGAGAGAGTACGAGTTGGAGGTTGAAGTAGGCTGATTTGAGTCAAACAATATGGGTAGAATATTTTCAGATATATTTCATTCTCCGAAAGGAGGTATTTATAATACAGGTTACAAACCCTAGTAGGATTTAATTAGGAAATAAGTGGAATCCTAATTACATAATATCTATACAAAAGGAAAAATAAATAAAACCCAAATAGAATAGGATATATTCTACTCGCCAACACTCCCCCTCAAGTTGGAGCAAAGACGTCATGCATGCCCAACTTGTCAAGCGAGTTGAGAAAGATACTTGTAGAAACAGCTTTCGTAAGAACATCAGCTAACTGATACTCTGAACGGATGAAGGGGAA
>NW_018922559.1:615539-637692 GCF_002207925.1 Prunus avium
TGCACGAGACAATGACAGAGTTGGGGTGAGAGAAATGGTGCCCTCGCCAGTAATTGGAGAAGGCAAACCATTAGCACTAGTTATGTATGGGTCACAGGTGTTACTAGACAACTCATCAAAAAATTTAGCATTATAAGTCATATGATTAGAAGCACCAGTGTCAATTATCCAAGTATTAGAGCCAGTACCTGGAATAGAGTCAGAAACACACAAATTTGCAGAAGCAGCAGCAGCACCAACAATGGAATTATCACCCATGATTGTAGCAGAAACTCAACAAATCACGCAGGGTATACAATAGATCACAACACAGACACAAATATGGCAGATGCACGAAGACAACAGAGGCACAAACACAGTAGAGGTAGATGCACGAACACAGTATAGGCACGCAGTAAAGGCACGAACACGACAAAGCACAAGGCACGAACACAGTAGAGACACAAACACGACAGAGCACACAGCGGAACACGGCAAAGGCACAGACACAAGAACCCTAAAAGAAATTAGGGCACACAGTAGAACACGGGTGGGCACAACACACACAGGTCACCAGAAACCTGGCTCTGATACCAAGTCAAACAATATGGGTAGAATATTTTCAGATATATTTCATTCTCCGAAAGGAGGTATTTATAATACAGGTTACAAACCCTAGTAGGATTTAATTAGGAAATAAGTGGAATCCTAATTACATAATATCTATACAAAAGGAAAAATAAATAAAACCCAAATAGAATAGGATATATTCTACTCGCCAACAATTTGGAGACGAGAGAACCATCGGGTGCCAAGCAGTGGCGCTCCAGCTGATCAATGACTTGGGTCAAATCCAGTGGCAGGTTTTGCCCTTGTTGTTGAAGTCCCTTCACCATTATGTTAAGCTCCTCTTCGCCCCCACTCGATCCAAAACGTCGCCGTATTCCTTCTTCTTCTTCTTCTTCCTTCTTAAAGATTAAGCTCAGCAGTCAGACTCTTACAGGAATTTGAAATCTCGGGCCGGCCAACCTTTCTTCAACTGCCAGCAAAAGTTAATTCAACTTGATTTTACCAAAACAGCCTCATCTTCGTCCATCTATACGGTGTCGTTTCACTTTAAATGTAAGACAGAAAGCGAAAACAATCACATCAATTCAATTAAATTCTTTTTGTAATGGGAAGATGATGCAGATCTAGGGGAATTTTGAGATGGTATTTTTATGAAATATTTGGTTGTAAAGTATGTGCGCTGTATTGCAAATCAGTAAACTACGTACATATTGTTTTTGTGATGTATATATTCAAAAGTTGTACAAAAAAGTGATTTTAAAAGAAATTAATTATTTCTTGGTACTTGTATTTATTTTTATTATTACTTTTTTTTTTCCTTAAAAAAGAAGTTGGCATGTTAGCCACAGCTGGGAAATAAAAATGAATTATTTTCGTATTGTTAAAGAGCTTTATGAGCAACACCACGTAAGAAATACAATGACGTGATTTATGCCTTATTCGTGGCTCATTTTGGCCACGGGTACACTCTGACTTTTGTTATCATTACTAGTCTAATATCAATTGTGGCCCTATTTACAGCTTTATAGTAGTGATTACACAATCAATGCGGGAAAATATTATCTTCATCAAGTTAATTTGGAGAAGAGATGGACAATACAAAATTTATGAAATCAAATCTTTAAAATGTTCAAGGTGCTTACGTGGGTAAGAACATTGTTTTCTATGTCCGGATAGGTAACATGGTAACATGGTAATAACGATATCTTAGTCATATGAAGAATGTTTTGCAACCCAAATCTTTTGTCAATTCTCATGGAAATTGATGTATCTTATTATGATTTGGGTGAGATGGGGGCAAAAGCTCAGAACAGAAACCAAAGAGAGAAGGAGAGAAGGAGAGTCCAAAATATGCAAGCTTTAAGTTTAAACATTGTAACTAATTCAAAGGCTGATTCAAAGGATCTAGCTTTAAATGAGATGAGGTCAATTAGATATTTTTAACTTCGTCTTTACATACTGATTCTAAGTTTATTCTTTATTCAGAAATCTATACAGAAAAAAAATTGTGGATTAGCTGCAAAGAGCTTCAACAATTGATTTCCCTCAACTCACTGCATCATAATCATTTTATCTAGACTACCCTAGCAGACATTCATGAGTCACGTTCCACAACCGCATGACGAGGATACTTCCTACGATGAATTCGAACTTTAGTTTCCAGAACTTCATGTTGTGTGTGCCATAGCTTCTTAATTCCTTTCTTTCTGTTCTGCAATCAAGTCTATGAATCAGAAGCCAGAGTTTTCTTCAACTCTTTTTTATTCACCTGCAATCAGATGTGCAATGTAAATACACCTTACAAGTTTATGCGATGTAAATACAAATAAATAAACAATGCTTTTGTAGCTTAGCAAATAAGGAAATGTAAAAGTAACTTGCCTTTCCCATCGCATTCCGAGGTAGTGAATCCCACAGAAGCAGTCGTGTCGGTATCTGGAAAAATGTAATGCAGTTATTTGTAGTGCTCATTTGAGAATATAGTTGTGGTGTTTGAAAAATGTGATGATGATTTGGAAGTTATTATTCATGAGAACAGAATGTTTATAACTTGATAACTGAAGAGGACTGATAATAAAAACTCCAGAGGAAGAGAAAAAGTGAATGATGGTCAGTAATACCTTGTATGGTGCAAGTTTGTCTTTTGCCCAAGCAGATAGATCCTCCAAGCTTATAGCAGGTCTCAGTTCTTCCTTTTGTTTCCTCTTCGCTTCAACCTCTGGCACAATTATTGCACAAACAATTTCTCCATAGTTTTCGTCTGGCAAGCCCAACACACAACACTCCTCCACAGCTGGGTGCTACATAAAAGGGGTGATTTTAGTTAGAAAATTCAATCGTTCATTGAGCACTTCAATTTTTCATTTTTCTTTATAAGACCTACAAAGAAAAAGAACAAAATCATAGCGTATCCATGAGAAAACTGGAATAGAGGTCAAAAATCCACCTGTAAAATAACTGATTCGATTTCTAATGCAGATAACTTGTATCCACCAACCTTCATAATATCAGCACTAGTACCTGATACATGTCATCAAAAAATACGGAAGAAGAAAGAAGAATTCATTCTCAGTTAGACGTCCTTTAAGTATCTGCTTTGCTAACCAGAAGCATCAAAATCTGAGACTGGTAAAAAACAAACTTGAAGGAATGCATCAATAAGAGTATCATGCACATGAGTTCTAGGTATCCTTACGTCCCAATATGATGTAGTACCCATCTTCGTCCACTGTACCAGCATCTCCAGTTTTGAAGAACCCATCACTTGTAAATGATTCCTTGGTTACCTAGACAATGACCACAATGTCGTAAGAGTAATTTGTTGATATTCTTCAGAATTTCATTATGCCATATACGTAAAATGTAGAATTTCATTACTCCATGTTCCATTCTTCAATTAAAAGAAAAGCACTCCTCACAAACATAAATGCAGGTGTGTGCGTGTGTATGTGTGGTTTGTTATCGCAGGTGCAATCAAATTTCTGAAATCAGAAATTACCTCAGGAAGTTTCCAATATTCCTTGAATACTGAAGGGCTTCTGATACAAAGCTCTCCCACGCCTGTACTATCACTTCCACTGTCATCTTCTGCAACAATCCTTACCTATAACAAATACAGATCTTATAAACATACATATATAGATACTAATTTTGTAGTTACTTTTTATTGAGAAAAACACTCCCATGTCAATTATGAGACACATCACCAGTAAAGTACACCAGCTTCCTAACTCTACAATTTATAAGCTGTTTCAAGGACCAGAATATAGTCTTTGTCAATTAGCATCTAAAACATGCATGCACTAAATGTCTTAAGATTTTGCTATTTTAAGTGGTTCCCTTCAGCATCAGGGCTAATTATTAAAATCTGCATGTGAAAAGCTTCCTTCATAAGTTTCTTATGGTAAAATTGCTGCCGTAAGTATATTTCATAACCTGTAGCCCACTTACCTCCACACCTGGAAATGGTTTTCCAACCGTGCCTGCCTTCCGCTCACCTATTAAGGGGTTTGATATTGCCATGACAAACTAAAAACATCAAAAACCATATATATGATAAGAAACTTTATTTTTTGGATACATGCACTCTCTTCATAGAGTGAGAATACTAGTTCAAAGTAATTTAAACTAAATATCACTTACCTCTGTCATGCCATATAGTTCCAAAAGACGATGTCCTGCGATGGATTCCCATTTATGCATTACAGGTTGAGGGAGTGCAGAGGAACCACACATCTGGGAGAAAGAAATAAGTTTCATAGTCATGGGTATAGGATTCACCATAGACTTTAATATAGAGGAATGTAAAGGCCAATTTTCATGATAACATTGGGTGGTTCTCCGCAGGAGCTAATTAACTTAGCTGATAATGTATCCTGATGTTATCTGAAAAGACCTGGGATAAAATCCCACATTCATGGTGTCCTTTTTTGTTGCCTTACCTTTCATGTAAACCAGAAGAACGGAGAAAGTTCCACTACCACCAAGGATGCTGTGGTAATGGAAAGAGAGCCTACAAACTTGTGTAGATACAAATACTCTCACAATTATCATTCCCATATTAGTACCTTACAATTAATTTTCAGACAGTATTTAAAGAGTAAATTTTTACATGTATTTCCGATAAAGATCCAATAATCAAACAAAGGCATCTTACTTCCTGTTTACAATATAGATGCAAAACCATTATTGGGGAAAGAAAAAGCTTTCAGGCTACTTACCATAAGACCCAACTGTCTTGCAGCATAGGCAGAGGCAGATTTTAGCTCTGGATCCATTGCTTCATGAGCTTGTATCAATCGAGTATACATGGTCGGAACCTACACAAATACAAGCTACTTAACTTGCAGTCTAACTAAATTAAGATAAGTATTTCCATCTAAAATCAGTACAATGAGAGATGCAGTAGATGCATAGCATGTTTAACCTTCAATTCACGTATTGAAGATTATAAAACCAAAAAATCAACAAACAAGCAGGAGATACCTGCTTTTTAGAATATGGCACTTTCCCAAGAATTTGTATTCTAGTGCAATTATAATATGTTATAACTTACAATAGATTTTCATATTAGCAAAAACATCCCTCACATACAGAGTAGACTTACTCCTGTAAACACAGTTATGCCATCAGCTGCCTTAGTTCCATTTATTGGATACGATTCACGCCATCTCTGCCAAATACCCTCACGCTAAATTTTGGCATAAACTAAACCTTCAACAACATAAACAGAAGAAATTAAATTACAATAAGTAGCTGAGCAAGACTCATGCAGCCAAACAAAGCCGTTCCAGGGAAAAACAATGGTGAAAGCCTTCAGTTGTCAAGGCAACCAAGGAAAACAGAAAAAGGAGAGTATATTACCATGGAACCTGCATAGAGTGGGGCAAGTACAGCATTGAAAAGCCCATGAACATGTATGTTATAGGTTAAGGATAACATGTTTCAATCAATCATCAAAGCCATAAACCAACAAGGATAAATTTCAGTGTGCGACTTAGAATTTCCAATCAAGTTTCTAACAGAAAAGGAAGACACAGAAGACATCAACTAAACGTAAGCTGAGACTGCATATGGAAACAGTACAATTTGCAAGCAAGTACATAAAAGTAGAAGGATATGATGTAGTGGTAGACAATTCAAGAACTGATCAGCATATGTATACTCCCAAGCTTCTGCCAAGGTTTGGACCTGAAATTGAGTCAACATCAGGACAAAAGTCAACCATAGTTAACTTGGAATAGAGACGCTAGAGTCAAGGAAAATAGTGCATGACCTACAAGAATACCTCCATTACATGACTTATAATGTTAAAACGCATAAAAGTGAAATGATAAATGAACACCAAGAGATGTTTTTTTTCCTTTGCAAAACAAATCCGTGGACAAGTAGCCCACATGAAAAGAGATGCATTGCAGAGCTAACATCAAAGAAGACTTCTTAGAAGAAATAGCCAAACTTGACAAACAAACCCCTAAACTACAGATGCCTACTAATCAAGAGAAAATGTTTCTAAAACAGTGATCCAGTATATAAAAATTATATTACATCATCTGTTGTCCATTATAATGAAGACCCTTATTGTGACATGTGTATCCTACACCTCACCTGAAACTATTTTAGTGGTAGAACGAAATATAGCTAAATCTTTGCTTGCAAGAATAGATGGGGAACATACCTGTGCACTGATACTTTTGTGCGTGTGCACAACTCCTTTAGGTTTTCCTGTTGTGCCACTAGTGTATATAATTAATGCAGGATCCTCACCCTCATAACAAAAAATGACAGCACAATAATCAAAATTTATTATTAACTCCTACAGCATTCCCAATCTAGGATATAAATTTGCACATTCTTAAAGGCACACAATCTCTCTTACTTGATTGCTTTTTATTCCGGTGAAAAATTCTATCTGCGTCTATTTCTCCAGCTTGTAAATTACCATCTGCACTTTTTTCTGAAGAACTACTAGGAACGGGTGGAATAAGAGAAACTTGAGCAGCACATTTAGCAGCAACATTTTCCATAAGTTGCTGATGATCTTCAGTACTCAGAATCATGGAGACATCCTGTAAACCAGATAATCATTTAAGGCCTACAGAATTTATGCCAAAAATAAAATAGAAAAATACAGAATGAAGATAAGGTATGGCAACATGTATTAAAACTAGTTACTGCATATATTAAAACTAGTAACTCAATAAATAGTGTTGAGAAAAACACAAGTCACTAAGAAAGAAAAGTAAAACGAAGGGGATATTGGGGACTCACTGAATCATTCATCACATGCAAGAGCTCAGCTTCAGGATAGCTGAGAGCAAGTGGAACCGCAACACCTCCACTAAGCCAGGTCCCAAGTATACCAGCAACAAATTCAGCTGAGGGCTTAGCCACAATTCCTATTCTAGCCCCTCCAAGATGCCCTTGTCCTCTTCCACAATCAATTGCTGCTGAAGGAGATTCATGCTTACTTGCTTCGGAAGTCTGTACGCCAAAGACACTAAAGAATAAGCGAAAATATTGTGGGAAAGAAACTATAAATGTTGAAATAAAAAAATTGAAAAAAAAACTAAAACTCACTGCGTTCAAGTGACGACTAGATAACAAGCTAGATATACTTGATGCAGAAGAGATTAGTTGATTGTAACTGCAACTCTTGTGATCAGATCTAATAGCAACACTGTCACGAGTTGCAGACCCTTGATTAGTTACCTTTACCGCCTCCATAAATGAACCAGATTGCAATGCTGTAAGGGATTAGAAAACAAAAAAGAGCAGATAATCAAATATACATCTAGCTTCTAGCTGCGCATAGCACAATGATTCATTCAGCCCTTGCAACAAAACTATCAACAAACAAGCATTGCAAGTGCAACTTTCTTAGATAGAAACACAAAATGAGGAGTCTTTTACTAATTGTGGTTATATCTCAGAATTTTAATCCACAGTCTATAACCTAAAAACCGAATTTCCCATCATATTTACTATAGTTGAGCTAAGGACATTTGAAGAGGCACATTGTGTTTAACAGAAAATCCAAGGGACAAGTAAAAATTTCAAGTGATCAGTACAGCTGATAGAAGATATCAGTAACCAGACGTGATTAAACCATACATCTGCTAAATAAGATGCACACGATAGATACACCACCAATTGTCATATAGAAAGGAATGCAGGCCTTTGATCAACTAGAAACATTCAACTTCCTTTTTCTTATCTTATTTTTCTCCGATCACAGGGCCTTGCCTGGGTTTAAACCTCTAAAATGTAAAGGGCTGTATTAATTGGGTCAAAATATAGGAGTTCAATACTGAAATTCTGTTATCATGATTTTATATATGAAGTGAGGTTACAAATCATTCTAAGTGTTCCTGGGAAAAGAAAAGGAATTTGTCCAGTTTTAGGGTCCCAACTCAAAGAACATTAATACACAATAACAAAAATCAATAAAGAAACAAAAACCGCATCAATGCTCTGTTTGGTTAACGAGTGAAAACACAGGAACATGAAAACCCTTCGCAATGCACAACCCAGGAAACCAAAAAAGAAAAAACCAAATCCTATTCAGTCTAGTCCCTCAATTTTTCCAAAACCCAAGACAATCTTAAAACTTCCCCTCTCTAACTTTCTCAGCAACCAAAAAGCAAACATCTTGTGGGCTAAACAACATAAAAGTAGGAACTTACAAGAGAAAAGGCGAGATTCTGATAAGCAGAGAAAATGATATGTCCTTTTGAAGTAGCAGGAGGCCTTGAGACGCAAAGCAGGGGAATAAGAGCAGAGGGACCTGAGCTGTTGGTTGAGAGGTTTAAATGGGGAGGTGGATCTCATTTTAGGTGTGGCCTATTAAATGGTCACAATTTTTGGTCTGTCAGTGATGACGCAGTTGATGTGGTCGTTGTTGTTGGTGGTGTGCGTAAGATTAGTTTGGTTTTGGTCTTGGCTGCATTCAATCAAAAGGTTGATGGTTTGGTTTATGTCTGGTCGCTGGTGCTTCTAGCTTTGACAATTTGAATTTGAGTTCTGCTGCAAAACGGCAAGTTAAAAAGACACAATTTTGCGAGGGAGGGATTAGAGGAGAAATGATTTTCACATTTTGGGTTCTAATTTGTGAGAATTTTTGTAAACGTGTTGTTAAAAAGTGTTTTTGTAACCGTTTGAACCTTTTTTTAATCGTAAACTGTTTTTTTTTTATGTTTCAGGAACTACGGTCTGAATGTCAGTGACATCATGGATATAATTGTTCTTTCTTCTTAACTACAATTAGTCGCCTCACAATTACAAAGTTTCCTTTTTGATAATCTACAAAGATTACAAAATTAAGGTTCATGTGTATATGATAATGTTATTTTGAATTTTTTTAGGGAGATTCACTATTGTACCTAAAATAAGAGCCCAAATTATATATATATAAAAAAATCCTATATGAAATGGATTTTAGAAACACGTTCAAAACTCATTTACAACATAACAAAAAGGCTTTTAACTTCTTTTAAATTACAAAACTGTCAATATTTCTTAAAACAAACTCAACCCCAAAACCTCATAAAAAAGCCCAAAACACTCAATAGGGCATCAAAGTAATTTAATAATCAAAATTAAATTTAATAGGGCCAGCTGTCATTTTTTGGGTTTTTTTGGATTTGTTTATAGAAATTAAATGGTGTATGGTTTATTTATAGTTTTAGTGCTAAGAATGAGTATATGACTAAATATCTTATATATATATATATATATACAAAATGAATGAATAATTCCGCATCAAAGTGACCAAGCAGTGCATTCAAGTTATCGATTGTGTGATAGGGGCTAAGTTAAACACATATGATTGAAGGGTGTTGGAACAATTTTTTAAAAGTGAATCATACTTGCAATTTTTCCAATGACCCAAAAGACAAATAAAGAAAAAAGGAATTACTCACAGCATAGGGTTTATGCTAATCTAAGGTTAAATTGTTAATACTTTTAGACACAAATAGTAAAAGAAGAAACAAAGGCGCATGTCTACCATAAATAATTAAAAAAAGAAGAAAGGCAGATGATAATTAAAGGAAGGGTAATACTAGGGTTACCACATTTTTCATACCACCTTTCTAATAGAGGTGGAGCCCACCAATACAATAGAGCCCACCTCTATTAGAAAGGTGGTATGAAAAATGTGATAAGCCTAGCATTTTCCATAAAGGAAACTTTATGAACCAACCAAATTTTCCCTACTATTTTTTTTTTTTGGTTACATAAATTTTCCCTACTATGAACGAGATTCTTTTGACCTACAATTTTTACAAAATCTCACTCGGCCATAATGGCCACAAGGCCCAAGAGGCAGTTTCGAGAAATTTTTTGGTAGTATTGAAACTAGAGCCCACAGTGGGGTTCCAAAAAATTTCTCCATATTTTTTTATTTTGTTCACAGATATTTTGTCAAACTGTTTGAATGGCAGGGCATGTCGTCACCATATTGTCGTCCTCCAGTTGTAGAGTTTTTTTAAAATTTATTTTCTCCACCAAAAACATGTGCTGATAAATTAAAATAAAAGAAAACGAAGAGGGCTAATTTCAGTTACTACAAGTGCTACAAAACTTTGAACTATTCCAAAGCACTAAAGAAGAGGGCTTTTCACCCTTGATTTAGGAAAGAGAGGGAGACAGCATAATGAATATCGAAGAATTGAGTAAGTGCAGTAAAAAGGAAATTAATTCTTTCACACTTGCAAAAACCCGACCCTTCTCTGCAACCTTGCTTCTTCCCATTGTTCAATCTTCTTGACCTCTAATAAATTATTTCGCTAAATATTAAGTGATGGGGTGACTACAAAAGTCTTTCCCACTCGGATGATGCTATAACTTATAAGCCTCTTTTCTTAACAAAAGCCTTTCACACACCCAGAAATTCTTCCTGGGCGTATTAGGGCGTAGGCGCATTGTCAGTTTGCATGGCTGTCCATTGGGTAATTGTATGTCTTCTATAGTTCTTCAATATATGGCTTGTTTTCACCTTTTATTTTCATGATTGTGGGAGTTAACATATGACTTTTCCTACTCACACACCAAACATATGCTTTCATAGACCATTCAATCAATGAAAGCAATAATTTCTTATCTACAGTGGCTCTAATATAAAATGTGAAAAATAGGGATTCTACTGAAATTCATAACTTTATTTTAGTGAAGAAGGGTTTCATTCTCCAAATTGATTAATTCTAATGACATCTCACTAATAAATTTTGGTGCCTGATCAATTTCTTTGTTGGCTTGCTGGAGCAGAACCCTCTTGCTTGCTAAAGACCCTTAAGATAAACGAGTTTTTATCATATCTAGCCAAAATTTAACCCCTAAATTCATAAATATCAGTTTCTGCAAAAACTCAGTTAAAATTATCGAAGGGCATTGCCAGCAAGAAAGTTCCCTAAACCCTTTTTTAGCCTTTAGGGTTATGTATCTATATTTCTCGAGTATATAGTATGTCATATATTCTTGCTTGCTTCAAAAGGTTTGCCATATTGTGCTTTCTAGTATTACAATAAATTCAATAACAAATATTAAAGCAAAACATTCACACAATATCATGTGTAAGTAGTAAACAAAAATCCAAATCCATCCTAAATAGTTCATGACAAATTAATATAGATGTTCAAATCCGCCTCAAATAGTTCTAATAAAAATTTTACAAAAAAAAAAAGTAGTACTAGAGTTGCGCCCGAATCTGCCCTACATGATACTCAAGGGTCAAAGAGAACGTTGCAAAGGGTCTGTGCCGTTATGCATCCCTGCAAAGGGTCTATTGTTGGGAGGGAGATTTGCTATTTTGAAGGTGCTCGATCTTGAAGCCTTTGCCTTTGTATGATAAATAAAAACACAAAAATATTCATATCAGATATAGTACTGCAAATAAGATTTTATTGCTATTAAAGGAATGACTTTTGTTAACCGATACATTAAAAAGAAGCAAAAATACTAATCCACAAACATAAATATGAAGAAGTTGATGGGTCTCAAGTTCGAATTCCTATGGTACCTACGTAGTGTGCGTATGTGTGTGTGCGCGTGTGAAACTTCCATAAGTTTTGTAGTTTAGACTATCGCTTGTACTAAAAAAACATAAATACAAGGAAATATAACATCACAATTGAGAAGAGAATAGTGAGAAGAAACTGTTGACCCCTGAAAAGTTTAAAAAACAAATTAATATATATATAAGATCGAAGAAAGTACCTATGACGCCTCAAAAGTAATAGATCTTCATTAAGGCGGTCCAGTAAATGCCTTCTTTCATGACGCCAAAGAGAACCAAGCATCAACGCTGGAAAACCAATCAATGCTGATAGAAAAAGAAGCGCAGCGTCCATGATTTTGTTTACAGGAGGGTATAGCTTTTGTGCATTCAAAGTGAGAGAAGAACAAGTGCAAGGTTTCCACGCACAAGTATGTATAACACATATATATATGGCTATAGTTATAGGCTTGATTATATTTATAAAATACCTGGAATGCATTCTTTTTATTTTGTTTACTTCACTTGCAAGAAAACAAGATTTTCTTGATAGGAAAGAAAAGATAATTTTAAACTTACCATTACAAAGCACCCTCACTAGCCATTATACCCTTTTATTTCTTTCCAGTTTTGCAACTAGGTTGTCCATCGCATCGCATCCATATCTTTTGCCTAATTAACCTAATTACAAGTACCAAAAAAGGAAAAAGAAGGAATATAAATATAGAGGCTGTGAATATTTCCTTTGATACTTGATAGTGATACGTACAGAGGTTATATATTTGGATCTGGATCCCCTCTACTCTGATTTTCTCTGCCATGATCTGCTTTACTTATGTTCTCCATACGCCACCTCATTAAAATTTAATCTAAGAGACATAAAATTGACACATTATCCTTCAAACAAAAACCCAATTTACTCCTAATTAAAAAAGAAAAAAAAAACCTTAATCCAACTAACTGCAAAATTACGTCCTTTTTTTTTTTCTTCTTCGCCCTCCACGTCCTGTCCTTTTTTTTTTCCCTTTCTTCGACTGTGCCCCAAAATCTCATCTCTCACCAACGTCACAAAACATATTAACAATTATCAAATATTGAACTTCTTGGCTTTACCCAGAAATGAAAAACAAGAATTTATTCTTCTTTTTCTTGTTTCTCAGGAAGCTTTCTAAACATATTGGATTTTTATGGTTAAAAATGAATAAATGTGTCAACTATCTGAAAAATTACAGAAGGCGTTAGATTTGGAAGCCTCATCACAAATTTGGCTGCTGGAATTCGGTGAAGGCTGCAACTTCACCATAAAGCCCAGGAACGCAAAAATCCCACCACCTACAATAATAGTAATACAAATGTACAAAACACACTCTCTCTTGAAACATGATTTTTCTTTTGATAGGGGAAAAAGAAGGGATTGTGATGCAGAGGTTTTGGAGAAAGGAAAGCTTGGTGTGAGAGATAAGATTTTGGGGCAGAGACATAAAGAAGGGGAAAAAAAATTAAGAACAGGACGTGAGACAGGGATTGAATAAAAAAAAAAGATGTGAGACAGGAAGAAGGAAGAGAAGAAAGAGGACATGATGTTAACTTTCCCGTTAGTTGGATTAGGGGTTTTTTTTTTTCCTTTTTTAATTAGGAGTAAATTGGGTTTTTGTTTGAAGGATGATGTGTCCATTTTTAAGTCCCTTAGATTAAATCTTAATGAGGTGGCGTATGGAGAATAAAAGTAAAGCAGATCATGGCAGAGAAAATCAGAACAGAGGATCCGGATCCTATATATTTATACAATAAGTAATTGTAATTGACTCATAAATCAACCTAATTTATATATGGGAAAGTGAATATATGCCCGAGATATGCCCTTTTGCTTTATTTGAAGGAAAAGACAAATAATTTTTATTTATTTATTTGTCGCACGTATATATAGCTTATAAATGAGTTCATCTTGTGCTCCCTACACCCTCACAGATACTTTTGCTACTCAGAGTACTTGTTTAAATCTTCTTAATTTTCTTTGTCTACCCAAAAAGAATCGACCCAACTTTAAATTTTTCCTAATCTAAATTAATGGCAAGGAAAGATATTTCAAATCTGGTGTTGGGAATGATGGGAGCTGCCTTCTTTGAGTTTATATGTAATTATATCTCTACATATAGAGAAACAGTTTCGGTACTTAGAGAGATTGATGAAAAGATGGAAGAGATTCGGAATACATGGAGGTCAGTACGTAGTTTCATCTTTAAATTAGTATTCTATTTTTTTTTTTTAAACCTTGATCTTGGCTTTGATGCTTTAAGTTTGCTGAGGAAAACCTCAAAGATTAATATTCCAATTTGAATTCCCAAGCAATTGGATTAATTATAAATTTTGCTCCAACATTATTATATTTTCCTTGCCTTGTATGTGTTAATAGCCATGAAGAATTTAGAAAGCTTGTTGGTCAGGACATGTACGGCTTCTTCAAAGACTATGACAAGTGGACGAACTATTTCGACTTCTTCTAGTATCTCAAATACTGGTTAATTAGCTTGTTTGGCATCAAGTGTTTGGAGGCTTATTCTTCTAGTACGACTAAAGCTGCGAATTCATCTTATTATTTCATTTTCCATCAAGTGTTAATCAGTGGAGTGGTATTGTAGTTATGATATATTTGGAGGCTTATTGTTTCTGGATAGCGGTATTATGTTCAACTCACATAGATGACGAGAACGATATATCTTTTTGACGAGTTTGATGTACCTAATTGTGGGTTGGTCAGTTATTAAACTCAACCCCAAATTTTTGTCCCAACAACTTTCCGTTCGGCCCAATTAAAAAGTTTATAACACAAGAAAGAAATTCGCCTATGACTCGCGAAACATCAAATTGAATTCAATAGTGGGAGATTACTTTTCTTTTTTTTCTTTTTTTTAAATGAGAGGAGAAATAAGACTAGAAGATTTAAATCCCATGAATTGGAGGATGGGGCATTAAAAATAGTACCTGCTGAATTTTATTTTCGATTAGGCTATTCCTCAAATTAATTGATTTTAAATTATTATTATTATTGAATTTAAGGGGTTGACAAAATTAATAATTGTTGGGTAGGACATGTAGAAAACTTAAAATTAAAATGGGAGTTTCACTAATATACCCAAAATGGGTGCTGAAATTATAAAAAAACCCCATATGGAAAACACTTTATAAACACACCCAAAATCCATTTATTAAATAACAAATAAGTGTTGAAGTTCCAATAAATTACAAGCACTGCCACTATCAAGCCCAACAGAAAAAAAAAAAACTCAAAAAGCACCCAAAACAACCCCAGCCCAAACTTATAAAAGAACCCAAAGATTTTACCATCTCCAAAACCATAATTTCGTTCAAAAAAATGGAAAACAAAAACGTAACTTCCAGCCTGCGACTTTAATTAACCATCTCTGCCAAACGTCCCTTCAGTCAACGTCTTCATCAAAGTGTCTTCTTCATCTCTCGAAACCAAAACTCCATAACCACCACCAAGCTTGATCTACTTTCAAAAACAAACACCACACACTGACCTCCACCTACAAAACCAAGACAAAATTTCAGAGAACAATTTCAACAAGAAAACGCTTCAAAGGAAAGACATTTACAAACCAAACCTACACTGTAATTTTGATTAATTGCTATAGAGTTCCCGTCTAGGGTAATAACAGCATTTTAGATTCGAATCAAAGACAAAATCTTGAAACTATATGGGATTTCACTATTGCACTGACTGCTTACTATCATTATTTTAGTCGCTAGTTCACTGAAATTTCTAATTAATGGCTGTAAAGTTCCAATACAGGGTATTAACACTGATTGTTTCCTCTGAAATCCTATTTCTGAATAATGTCTACCACTGTAAAGTTCCAGTATAGGGTATTAATACTGCTTGTTTCCTATGAAATCCTATTTGTAATGCATGTCTACCACTATATAGTTCCAGTATGTGGTAATAACACTGGTAGACATGCATTACAAATACAATTTCATAGCAAACAAACAGTGTTATTACCCTATACTGGAACTTTACAGTGGTAGATAGACGTGCATTAGAAATAGGATTTCATAGCAAACAAGCAGTGTTATTACCCTAGACTGGAACTTAACAGTGGTAGACGTGCATTAGAAATAGGATTTCATAGCAAACAAGCAGTGTTAATACCCTATACTGGAACTTTACAGTGGTAGATAGACGTGCATTAGAAATAAGATTTCATAGCAAACAAGCAATGTTATTACCATATACTGGAACTTTGCAGTGGTAGACATGCATTAGAAATAGGATTTCATAGCAAACAAGCAGTGTTATTACCCTAGACTGGAACTTAACAGTGGTAGACGTGCATTAGAAATAGGATTTCATAGCAAACAAGCAGTGTTATTACCATATACTGGAACTTTACAGTGGTAGACATGCATTAGAAATAGGATTTCATAGCCAACAAGCAGTGTTATTACCCTATACTGGAACTTTACAGTGGTAGACATGCATTAGAAATAGGATTTCATTGCAAACAAACAGTGTTATTACCCTATACTGGAACTTTACAGTGATAAAGTTCCAGTATAGGGTAATAACACTGTGAGATCACCATGAAATCACCATACAAACTAAGTCGTTGAATTTAAAACGTTCATAAGCCAAACACAAACAGAAAACAAGCCAAACACAAACAGAAAACACAACGATTCATACAATAAACACTAGAAAAATACTGAAATGAGAAATCATCATAAGAATAAACTGTGAAAATACGTACATCAGATGCGTTACTGATGAGCTCACGGAGAAAGATCTCCTTGTTGCTGTAATAGGTGTTGATGATCAAACTCAGAAACTGGTTGATCTCATGGATCAGGACCCGAGTTCACCTCCTGAGTTGTAAAACAACGTTGCCGAGGTCGGCGTATCCAGCTCTTCAAAGAAGAGCTTCTTCAATGGCGACCGCAGAGAGGAAGACGAAGCGGCAGCCCCTTTGGATATGGAAGTATCGTTGTAGTCGGCATCCGCGAATAGGAGATCCTGGTTGCAAATCGGGAACACTGGACGGATCTGGCCATTTTGGAATATATTGTCGGTGGAAATTGGCGATCCTTCGGGATTGGTGCAGGTGAAAGAGAAATTGTCTTCATCTTCGTTCTTCTCGCAATCACCACCGGCATCGGCGTTCTGAAAGCCTTCGTCCGGCAATTGACACCTCAAATCCGCGAGCTTAACCATTAGCTATGTTCATATCGAAAAAAATGGAAATTAGCACCAAATTCAACGAAGAAACTGAAATCGAGTCAAAATTCAAGTAAACTAAGCAAAAATCAAAAGGAAAATAACGAATTGAAACAGATGGAACAAACCTGGAAAGGAAATGGAGACATCGGCGGCGAGAACATGTGTGAGGCCATCGACGTAACGGAGATTGTCGTCGGTCTTGTGTTGGTCCATGGCTCTGAGACTGTTTGGTTTACTTTGAAGGCAGAGAGAGAGGGAAGAAGAGAGATAACAGAGGAGAGATGAGGGTTTGAAGGAGGAGAGGGGCTTGAGGCTTCAAACCTGAAGGAGTGGTTTTGTTGAATTTTAACGTTCTCGGCATTCTATATATTCTAAACGAGATCCAAAACTAATTTAATGCTAAAAAGGGTAATAAAGGTATTTCATCTTATTAATTAAATTAAAAAATATACAATTGTTGATTTTTGGGTTTATTTTGGGTATGTTTATAAAGATTAAATGGTATAGGGTATATTTATAGTTTTATGTCTAGGAATGGGTATTTCACTAAATTTCTAAATTAAAATCGGGGAAAAAAAAGGGCAATGGTTATTGTGAGAGAGTAGTGTGTTAGATAAATGATGTAGGTAATATGTCATTAATTCACAAAATATGGGGAAAAGTTTTTATTTATTTTAAATTTGTTAAAGAAAAGATAACCGATGGTATTATTGCAGTCCCGTTCTCTTGAACCCCAGTAGTCCGAGAAAACTGTGGTCAACCACCCTTAAATAATGTTGAGAAAGAAAAAAAAAACTGATTTAAAAATTATAATCGTATCATCAAAACACTATTTTGATTATTAAAAATAAGTTTTCTAAAAAACCAAACAACCACCACCATTCAAATGGGTAAGGGCTAGTTTGGCGTTGTTGTGCTTTTAAAAAAACTGCTTCTGCTGTGCTACGAAAATAATCAGCTGTGAAAAAAAGCTAATAGGCGTTTAGTAAACTGTTTTTGAAAAGTTGTTGTGAGTAGTCAAAGTCAGTGGCGGAGCCAGGAATTTTACCAAGAAGGGTCAACTTTAAATAGCTTTATAATTGCAATGAACTTAGTTTTTATAGAAAAATATATGTAAGAATTCATTATAATGATTAAATCTCAATATCACAAATTTAATATCTTAGTAAGTATAACCCAAATTCTAGCAACCTAAAAATAATGAAAGAGTATCAAAAGTTGATTTTAGATAGAATGAGAAAATCAAACAAAATCTATGACACACACATATAAATGACATATGAAGACATGAAAAAAAATAGAGATCATATTCATGTTCATTGTAGACAATTTACATTTGTGAGAAGGGTCAATAATAAGTATAGCTATAAAACAATTTGGATAACATAGATAAATATAATATCTTCAAAATGTTGAGAAGGGTCAAGTGACCCTTGTGGGCCTTAATTGGCTCCGCCAATGGTCAAAGTGTTTAGTAAATTTTTATCATAAGTGCTTTTAGTGCGTACAATGACCAAAAAGGACATGATAATAAAATTGTTTGTTATGTTCTTCATTCACAAGTTTAATGAATGCGTCTAATTATCTTTTTTTATATTGTAGTGATCTATTGGGGCATTTTAAAATTGAACAATTTTTTGTATATTTGTTATGTCCGAAGCCCTCAAAAGACATTGTTATTATTAATATAACAATATTTAGAACTATTTTTGTTACAATAGTAATTTATAATTTATGGTAAAATATGTATGCTAATTGTAGATTAAATTTTTTGATAAAAAAGTGTGAATTAAAAAAAGAAAAAAATTTATGTAGTAAAGTTGGTTTTTCTCAATGCATTCATTAGCTTCATTTTTTGGTTTCCATTGGTTCTCTAAAAAGATTTTAACTGAAAAAATAATGCTTTGTGAACAATAAATTCAAGTCCAAATATGCTATTGCCCACACCATACATATATATACTCAAAAATTGTTTCTTTCATAAAACTTGAAGAATCAATAGTAATTACACAGTTTACCAATCTTGATTCCAACTATATCCATACAAAATACCATATCCATAAAATTAAACTATAATTAGAAATAGAGGAGCTACATGTGATTGCTCATAAATGCTGCACATTCTCATCATCATCATCATCATCATCTTCTTCTTCTTCTTCTGTTCTTTGCCTTTCACAAATGGACAATACCAGGTGGTAGCGTACACGACATGGTCCACATATAGATAAATTTTGGGTTCACTGGAGAACATAAAAGAATTTTTACACGAATACAAAGTTAGTTAAGTAGTGAATGAAGTAAAACTATTCTGTACAATTATAGCTGATGCAGTCCAAAAAGAATATATGTCTAATAACTTAAATAACAATAAAGAGAAACAAAAACCTCATGAAAAATGCTAGAGTATAAGTTACATAACTGAATCGATGGATAGAGAACTCCACAGGCAGAGAAACAGCAACAAAAATTGTCACAACAGTAGCAAGACCATGTTGGAGTCAAGGCCAAAGATCATATTTCCTGTGTATCTTCTTCCATTCTGAATTATTCTCGTATTCAAATACTGTAACTCTATTTCAAGTGCACCGCAAAATATTTGTCTAAGGCCAGTACATAGGACTTCAAAAAGGGTGCGATAAAAAATATTACCCCTTAATTGATAAACAGAACCAAGAGCCCAACAGCACACCAAAACTATACCAACCACTCCTACATAATATGGACAGAAAATCCTGCTGTTCTGATCTCTAACCACACCAATGACATTCTTTTGGAAAATACAAAAGATGGGTACCCTGCATTTCTAACATTTAAGCTAAAATTCACTACCAACTAATCACAAATTTGAAAAGATGGCAAGAAAATTGGCTAAACAAATGTTCACAGCAGACTGAGCAAATTTGTGTCTCTATTAAGTAATATCATGCATTAATTAATATTAATATAACGTTAATGATCTCCTTAGTTAAAGCACCTCATCATTTATAACTTAAACTAATACATTGAAAGAAACCAAAAAGATCTTTAAAAACATTGCACTTGGCACTTCAAAAAGATCCAAGTGAAATTTTCCTATTTAGGTTTAGCCGTTTATTTATTCTCTTTGATAGAGTTTGTTTCAGAGAAACAAGCAGAGATTACTTATCTACTGTAAACATGAGCATTAAAAGAACTATTTGCAAGTACCCAATACTTGAACAGTTTATATTTTTCACAAGTATTCTGAAGAATATCATACCAACACCTTCTATATGTTTAAAAATGATGATGGTGTTGTGCGCAGCGGAAGCGGATTGCACATGAACGGTGGATATGAAAACCGTTGAAACAACAAGAGCAAAATATGAAATACAGAAATCCAAACGACACAAGGATTTATACTGGTTCGGCCCGTGTAGCCTACATCCAGTTCAAAGACAGCGAGAAATTCCACTAGTATCCCAAAAGAGATTACAACCAAAGGAGATTAACCCTCTCACCTATCCTAGGAATTATAGAGTTTAACTCTCACAACCCAAATCCCAAATACACCCAAGTCACTCTCAAGCTAACCACACACAAGAGCCAAGAACACAGGATTGTTCTTGCTCACTAGGAAAGAACTCACTAAGAACAATACAAAGAAATAAACCTCCCACAAACACAAGGAACAAATGAAGAAGACTCAACCTTTGAAATGGCTTGATCTTCCTTCAACATCTCGTGTAGCCAAAGAGGAGTTTATCTCCACCATCATGGTGATGCTCTCTAGTATTTCTCTCTGTGTGGAAGTGTCCCTCACTTCTGTTTTAGCCTCTCTGAGAAATGGTGCTCACGGCACCCAAATGGTGCGGCACACTGCCCACACACATGCATACTCATTTCCGCACCCTCCATCTCCTTTTATGAACCCATGCAGCAACTCCAAAAGCCAGCCAGCCAATGCCAACCCACGTGAAGAGGAAAAAGAAGCCAAACCATGTGCTGGAAGTCATCATTATTAGTGACATAAAACACCCACTTGGAATAAACAAAGAGAAAGAAACCAATTCTTTCTCAAAGTGGACAGCTCCAACGGACAAATAAAGGAACCCAAAATGTCACCAACCAATTAGACTCCCCCACAAAATAATGTCCAAAACTATACATTATTTATGCACCATGATTTTCTCCACTTTTCCATCTTGCTTTCGGCTGCCTAATTAATAGAAGTGCAAAAGCACTCCACCAAAACTCCATCACGTGAAACTCACAACATTAAGGTAGGTGCCCATAACAAAACACATCACAAGCAAATTTGAGCCAATTTCAACATCACAGTCACAAACATGGGGCTGTTCATCCTTACCCAAGGTCAGTGCATGGCTTAGTGGATTTCATCTTATCTTCTTAATTCAATTGGCTGTCTTGCTTTCGGCTACCTAAATAGAAGTGCAAAAGCACTCCTCCAAAACTCCATCACGTGAAGCCCACAACTTTAAGGTAGGTGCCCATAACAAAACACATCACATGCCATCAAATTTGAGCCAATTTCAACAGATGGCTCCCAAGAAAACTTCCTTAAACCCACTTCTCAATCTCAACAAGGGACAAAGAGTCCAAGCATGGAGTTTTCCTAATGACTCATGAAAGAAAACCAAGAACAAGAAGAATCCACACATGAAAATAAATTGATCACCTTGACAATTGACATAAGAACAAGAACTATATAATTTTTCTAATCTTTAATATATATTACTTGAGGAACTAGCTAGCCTATTCTGCCAAGAGGAGACAAAGATGACATATAGTCTTAGCCAATATTTCCAGCTTACTAGGGAACAGTGTTATTGAATCTCTCAAGTCTGTGTGGTGGATAAAATGTTTTGTTTCTGTCATATGTTCTAAGGCAAGATGATATTGCATTCCCATAATTTACTGAGAATGCAATTTCATACCAATTTACAAATTCCTGATATTTCAACCATATGTCAGTTTATGAGTTCCCCACCACAATTACCAGCATGCTACAATCACTTTTGATAAAGCCCACCAACACAAAAAATATAAATAAAAGGAAGAACTTGAAACCATGACCCAATCAAAAATCCTCTAACACATTAATAAGTCCACCGACACTAAAAAAATAATAATAAGGAAGAACTTGAAACTATGACCACTAAAAAATAAAAGCTTTATTTACCAAAAATCTTCCAACACAATAATGGACGACAACTTAGATGGAACATCAGTTTCAAAGAACATGATCTTTTTCTTTTTTTTCATTCTTGAGAAAAGAGAACCCCGCAGATCTGGAGCTAATGGCTTCTTCACTCTTTTCTTGTCTTGTAACTAAAAGAGAACTAAAACTAAAGTCCAAAGGAATTATGTTTGAGCTTGAAGACAACAAG
>NW_018922559.1:672003-692826 GCF_002207925.1 Prunus avium
TTCAAGCCATTGTGCACCAGGTGGGGTACTGGCCTGGTTTGGTTCTTTTCTATGCCCCAGTTAAGAGGACTTCACAATTCTTTCTCTCGTGTATATGTCGGCTATGGCTGGTGCGAGCAACACCTATCCAAGCAAGGGAAAAAGACAAAGTTCTTGGTCAGCAAACGCCTCGTGTGGGTTTACAGACCTAAGTTTGAGTTCAAATGTATATATATATATATATTTATATAATTTAACCGCAATTTCGGGCCCAACTATATGACTTTCGGGCCCAGCTGGTTTGCATCCCTCAAGCCTTATGCGGCCCGATTCGGGCTAAAACCTTTAGTGATATTTATAATTCAAATAAAATGAAAGCGGGGGAATAGCTTAAGTTTTGCAGATATAGAAATAGAAGCAAACATAAACACAACAGAGCTCTTTAGGGATGGGTTCCATCATTCTCATTCGCTTAACTTTTTAAATTAATGACAAAAACAGTAGAGATCCATGCTTATTACTTTCAAATTATGAAAATACATTATCATGGTGATCCAAGGTTCATAGCCGACTAAATTATACAGACATCAAACTGAACATTTTCAGAAGTTAATCATACCATGGAAATGGCAGAGAAATAAAAAGACGAACACAGAAATCGTCCGGACACAACAGAGCTCTTTAGGGATGGGTTCCATCATTCTCATTCGCTTAACTTTTTAAATTAATGACAGAAACAGTAGAGATCCGTGCTTATTACTTTCAAATTATGAAAATACATTATCATGGTGATCCAAGGTTCATAGCCGACTAAATTATACAAACATCAAACTGAACGTTTTCAGAATTTAATCATACCATGGAAATGGCAGAGAAATAAAAAGACGAACACAGAGATCGTCCGGCTATCTGAAATCTAAACGGGATAACTGGAGTGCCTCGAGTGCTTTTTTGAGTGTTTTTACGAGACGTTGCGTTTGGTTTTGGAGAGAGAGTCGCCTTCTTCTGTGCTGGAAGCTCTCTATTTATAAAGGCAGAGGAGGTCTCAAATGACTGGGTAAGGATATTTGTCTGTTGTCCAAAGTCAGCTTGCTGATTTGACGTTCTGAACTGGTCCGTAGAGAGGGAGATTGATCTTTCTGACGAGAACCGCTGGTTCCTTGAATTGGTTCCTTGGTCTGAAGCGTCTTCGTCCTTGTCGATTTGATGTGCAAGTTGGCTTCTTACCTGGCTTGGTGGCTTCCTTCGGCGGCTGGTTTTTCTTATTGGAAGAGAGAAAAGTCAAATCGTCATTTAATGCTGATGCTCCTTTTCTAATCTCGCGTGGGTTTGGAACGGCTCTCGATTTTTTATTCTGTCAGTGGTCCAATCGTTTTGGGCCCTTTGCTTTTGGGCTTTGGATTTTGATCTTTCCTTAGGTATTAGACAATTGTTGGGCTTGGGCCCTTGCCATGTTCCTTTTTTGGGGACGTAACCAGTTTTGGTCTATTGACCAAAATTGGGTACAAACACTTTCTTTGGAATTTGAGTTGTAGTTAAACTACTCTGTTTTATTTGAGAGAGTTTTTGCTTTATTTGTTTGTTATTTTATTTTCTTTAAAAAAGTTATTCTATTTGATGAGCTGAGTTTAAATAATAATCAATTTTATGTTGAGGGTGTCTGTTTGGTTGTTTTTAGTGAAGTGTGAAGTTGAAAATCAGCTAGTTTAGTTGAAAATTGGGGCAATCTGATCAAAGTTCTCTGTTTCCATGTTACATGGTGGAAGGATTTGTTGAATTATGGTATTTGACTATAAGATTTAAAAGGATTGGAAAACTCAGATAAGCTAGCTAATGCAGTATATAAGATATTAATTTCTGTAATGAAATTTATAGAAGAAGAAGAAGAAGAAATAAGGTCAACAGAAGTAATCTTAATGGAACTCCCCAACAATTTAGAATAGAAACTCTGTGGGGAATTGATTGAAGTAAACAATTGAATCCGCAACACTAGGTTTAAGTTATCGGAATTTTTTGGGGTTGATGATTATGAGTCTCAGTGTCATATCAAATTCAATTTGACATGCAAATATTCCATACCTTGGCTGCATTGTTGTCTCATATTAGGTGCATAATTTTCTTACATTGCAGAGAGACAGAATCGTGCTTCTGTCGTGGTGAAGGCTACTGGGGAAAGCTCGGAGTCTTCGAACTCCCTTAGTATTGTAAAATCTGTTCAGAATGTCGTAAGCTCTTACCCTCTGTGTTCTTGTAATCACATCTTGTTTATGTCTGGTTTGTGTTGTGTTTATTCAATCAAAAAAGCATTGTTTGGCAAAATCAAATCATGTTATGCTTGGGTGAGCTTGGATCTTTATGCAATATTTCCATTCTTCTTTTCTTTCCTCTAATGGTTTTCAATTGTGTGCTAAGTTCATAGCTTCCTCCTTTATTAAATTGCAAGAAAGGGTGTCTATTTCTCATCTATGAGATAATTGACTGCGATATGTTCCGCTAATAAGCTAAGAATTTATAGTTTTCCAACGTTTGGTCAGTTTATTTTTTCCACATTAAGCAGTAGTTTCTTCATTCCATAGAAATGACGAGTTAATTTTGGTTTCTTTTTAAATGTCAGTCTCAATATTTTCTTGATCTTGTTATGATTTGAAACAGTGGGATAACTCGGAAGATCGGCCAGGTCTTGTTGGTTTGGGGTTTGCAGCTATAGTTGCATTTTGGGCATCATCGAATCTGATTACAGTAATTTCTGGATCTCTCTCTTCTTTACGTTGTTAACAGGAAATGATTTACTCAAATAAAACAAGAGTCGTTGCAACTGTAGATAGGATCGATCTTATATGTACTAATACCGACTAGAATCATCTGGTTTCTTCACTGACCCATTTTTCAGATACCTTGGGGTGGTGTTGAGAAATCAACTTCAAAGTTTCCACACCTAGTCATATTGCTCCAACATAGGATAGATTTTTTAAGAAGACAACCAACACACTAGTTTAGAGCAATTGCATTTGCCTACATCTTATGGTATTATTTGCAGATTTTTTAACTTTGCCACACACATACACTGTTTTCATCAGTGAACTGACTTTCAGCTTCTAGACCATATATAGCCCATTAAACTATTAATTCAAAGTCTTGGGACTTAAAGAGGCATCGCTTGATCCAAAAAAAAAACAAAAAAAAAAGGCATCGTCTGTTTGTCAAAAAAAGTACAGAGCTTGTTACTCTTTATCTGCTACTTTTTCTTCTCTTTGTTTTTCTTGCTTTTCTTTTTCCTTGATTTGCTAGTCTCTTCCTGGTCTTCCAACCCCCCCTTTTTTTTTGTTGCTTTCTTCTTCAATCTTGGGCATGGCAGGAGGTGGAGGCTTCTTGGCTTGAAATTGGCGAGCCATCTTTTGCTTTTGCTTTTTGCTTGCTGATGCTTTGGTGCAGTCTTTTCTTTATGATTTGCTTGCATATTTCCATTTCTAGACTGAGATCTTTTGGGAGAGCTATCATACCGCCAATTGAGATGTTGACTTTGTTTGGTCTCATTTGCCTCATGTCTTGCCATCAACTAAGTGAGAACCTTTTATGATATTTGCAAATTGCTGTAGAGGAGTGTTGTCTTAGTAACTTGCGTGGGCCGTCTGGCTTGGGATTTTTCTTTGTTGGCAAATTTTGGAGCACAAGATGTGGATGTGAGTCATCAACTTTTGTAAACTTTCTGGCAATCAGCAGTATTTGCATATCTTTTAATATCTTCTTTTATATTTTCTTTTGTTTTTGCATATGGGTGAGACTAGAACAAAGTTGTTGATTTTCTCCGTTTGTAGCACGTTTTGCCATATCTTTTTTCTCCAATTTGCATATCTAGAATTTCATTGTGCTGAAGGTGGGTTAGGATATAACACGCCATTTTCTATTTTTGGTACTCAAGAACACTCGCAAGGTCTTCTCTGAGTACCACAATGTGTCTATTGACACTCATAAGGTATTCATAGCACTCAGTACAGTGGGGTTCTTGCGGAAGCCCATCTGTACATTCACAACAGAGAGGTCCTTGCGGGAGCTCTGTGTAAATAGCAATCATTACCAATTTGAGAAGATCAACACTGTGGGGCTCTTGTAGAAACGCATATGTACCCTCACAACGGAGAGGTCCTTGCGAGAGCTCTTTGTGTAAATATCACGATTACCGCCAATTTGAGAGGATTTGTTTACATTTTCCAATGCCGAGACCCCTCTTGATATCAGACATTTCTTAATATCAAACATGGAGGAATTTTCAGGCTTCTGTACAATGGCCTCACACACATTTTTTGCCTGCAAGTTAGTTGTACTGAAAAGAATACTCAAATGAATTAGTTTATACATTCTCAATGGTATTGTGACAGAGCTTCGTGTCTTCTTTGCCTATTTCTGCAGCAGTTCTGGTATTTTTCTTCTATGTAGCCCTTTTACGTTTTCTCTCCTCTGCGTTTTTTGCCTTTTGTTTTCTCCCCTTTCTTTTTCTCTCTCCCCCTTTTGCTCACTAATGGTCCCTTTTTATAGACCCAGAGAAACTGAAAGGAGTGGAGCCAGTTATGGGTTCACGTACTGTGTGGATACCATATGTGGGAGTAACTTCCCATTTTCAATCAACTCCTCAACTCCACACTCCATAGTCACGTACTTGAAGCACATTCTATTAGTGCTTTCAATATATTAATATTAATTCATTTTGGGCCTTAACAAATTTAGCAATAAGTCCACAAGACCATTTTAGCTATGAGCCAACTTCTTTAAACTTGGGCCAAAATTTAATTTGATGTCAATGAATTTTTTTATTTCAACAGTCCTTAATGGAATCACATTCTTACACTAATAGATAATCAATAAAAAAGCAATAATGGAATCACATTCTTACACCAATAGCTGAACACGAATCAATCATATTGAAGAGATACATATATGGTGCATGTTGTACCGTATTTATATGATAATGAATAATAATCTAGTATTTTCCTTTACAAAATAACCTTATTCAATCAAGCGTTTTCTTTTACAAAATATCCTTATAAGTTCATTCACAAGACGGATTTGAAAAAACAAGTGATAAGAAACAAATATAAGTGCAATAACTAGGCAATACCACAACACTACAATGGAAATACGATGACAATACAAATGCAATAGGGGAGCAATACAATGGCAATACAAAAACTCCACATTCCCACTATAATTTCATTCCACATTCCCACTATATATTCATAATCTACAACATATTACAAAAAGGATGTGACATCCTTAATGGAATCACATTTTACACTCCTATATCGTCAAAATACCCTCGAGCAAGGAATGGACAGAGAGGCTTCTGTAAAAGTTGAGGTATAATGATCTTCCTCTATTCAAAAAACAACAATCATATCTGTTTTTGCATAGTGATTTTTATTACATCATTCGTATAATGAGCATCCCTGTAAAAGTTTAGGTATAAGGAGCATCTTTAACTACCCAGAAGAAGACAATGAAACAATAAATAAATAAAACTGACAAAATACTATGAAACTAATATTCCACAATCTCTTTGTAAATGAAGAACATACAGCAGGGACAAAACACAATACATCATTCGTCAAACTAGGGGAGTAGATTAGCCATAACAAACCACGTTTTTGTGAAACCTACTTGTTTGATTGCCGAGACTTGAAAAAAATACTTGTTTGATTGCCAGTGTTTATTTTTTAGCATTCATTCTTTGTTCTTAACTCCTATTTTAACTATCCTATGTTGCCTTTTATATCGAAGAGCAAAAACACATAATAGTAAAAATCCAAAACAGAGTATGGTGAAGGCTTTGATCCGTGAGTGAAGGCCCAAAGCTTAAGCATTAAGGAAGACCCAACTTTGACCACACAAAAAAGGAAGACCCAAAAGGCGCCAAAGGCCCAGAAATTAAAAAGCAATCAAAACGACGTCGTAGCCGCTTTTGAGCCGTCAAACACGACGCGACAGAGCGGCAACAGGCGGGTCCTTCCACACAAACACCGACTCACACGCACTCAAGAGATATCATATCTGCCGTCAGATCATCAAAACGAACGGCTGTGATCTGCGACATACTAGAGAAAAAGAAAAAAAAAAAGTAGGCCCAACAAAAAACATACGACACCAGTAAAGTAAAAAGAAATAATTAGTATTTTCCAACCTATGTGGAAATTCATAGTCACTTGGGTCCACTGACGTGGGCCAATCGGCTACCAGAAAAAAAACAACCACATCACCTGCACCTGCAGTGAGGTTTACAAAGTCTTCACCATACTTTTTACAACAAAATGACCACAATTACCACTACACCAAATGCTAGTTAGCGAGAAGTAGGAAATTAAGGCCCTTAATTACCCATTTATTTTTTCTTTTTAAAACTTGTTGTACCAGTTCTAACACGGCAGAACAAAACTAGAGTTTGTTTAATTCCTGGTGAGAGATCAATTTAGTTTTGGTTGTTTGGACATTGATTTAGTCGTTTCTCCCTATGTCCATGTCAGCATAATATTCTACATAATTTTGAGTGGTGCCTAGTGCACTATAAATCTCATTCACAACATAAGCTTTTGGGGTCTTGTTTTCAGTCATCTGAGACTCTTTGGATTTCAAACGGGAAATACATTTCTCTGAATTTTTAGTTTTGTTTTTCTTATTTGCGCAAATTTTGTTGGAGTTTTCTTCAGGTAGCATGGCGTCCATTATTGCAAGCTTGCCTCCACCACTTTTCGCTGCCCATGGTAGAAATAATACCTTCTGCAGAGCTCTTCCAAAACTCCCAGTTTCTCCCATTAGAGGTGAGCCTCCTCAGAGATACCGAAGCTGCTATTTTGGGTTTTTTTTTCTTTCTTTGAAATTTGAGTTGTACTTAAACTACTCTTTTTTCTTTGACAGAGTTTCTGCTTTATTTGTTTGTTATTTTATTTTCCTTAAATAAGTTATTCTATTTGATGAGCTGAGTTGAAATAATAATCAATTTTATGTTGAGGGTGTCTGTTTGGTTGTTTTCAGTGAAGTGTGAAGGTGAAAATCAGCTAGTTTAGTTGAAAATTGGGGCAATCTGGTCAAAGTTCTGTGTTTCCATGTTACATGGAGGAAGGATTTGTTGAATTATGGTATTTGACTATAAGATTTTAAAGGATTGGAAAACTCAGATAAGCTAGCTAATGCAGTATATAAGATATTAATTTCTGTAATGAAATTTATAGAAGAAGAAAAAGAAGAAATAAGGTCAACAGAAGTAATCTTAATGGAACTCCCCAACAATTTAGAATAGAAACTCTGTGGGGAATTGATTGAAGTAAACAATTGAATCCGAAACACTAGGTTTAAGTTATCGGAATTTTTTGGGGTTGATGATTATGAGTCTCAGTGTCATATCAAATTCAATTTGACATGCAAATATTCCATACCTTGGCTGCATTGTTGTCTCATATTAGGTGCATAATTTTCTTACATTGCAGAGAGACAGAATCGTGCTTCTGTCGTGGTGAAGGCTACTGGGGAAAGCTCGGAGTCTTCGAACTCCCTTAGTATTGTAAAATCTGTTCAGAATGTCGTAAGCTCTTACCCTCTGTGTTCTTGTAATCACATCTTGTTTATGTCTGGTTTGTGTTGTGTTTATTCAATCAAAAAAGCATTGTTTGGCAAAATCAAATCATGTTATGCTTGGGTGAGCTTGGATCTTTATGCAATATTTCCATTCTTCTTTTCTTTCCTCTAATGGTTTTCAATTGTGTGCTAAGTTCATAGCTTCCTCCTTTATTAAATTGCAAGAAAGGGTGTCTATTTCTCATCTATGAGATAATTGACTGCGATATGTTCCGCTAATAAGCTAAGAATTTATAGTTTTCCAACGTTTGGTCAGTTTATTTTTTCCACATTAAGCAGTAGTTTCTTCATTCCATAGAAATGACGAGTTAATTTTGGTTTCTTTTTAAATGTCAGTCTCAATATTTTCTTGATCTTGTTATGATTTGAAACAGTGGGATAACTCGGAAGATCGGCCAGGTCTTGTTGGTTTGGGGTTTGCAGCTATAGTTGCATTTTGGGCATCATCGAATCTGATTACAGTAATTTCTGGATCTCTCTCTTCTTTACGTTGTTAACAGGAAATGATTTACTCAAATAAAACAAGAGTCGTTGCAACTGTAGATAGGATCGATCTTATATGTACTAATACCGACTAGAATCATCTGGTTTCTTCACTGACCCATTTTTCAGATACCTTGGGGTGGTGTTGAGAAATCAACTTCAAAGTTTCCACACCTAGTCATATTGCTCCAACATAGGATAGATTTTTTAAGAAGACAACCAACACACTAGTTTAGAGCAATTGCATTTGCCTACATCTTATGGTATTATTTGCAGATTTTTTAACTTTGCCACACACATACACTGTTTTCATCAGTGAACTGACTTTCAGCTTCTTGACCCAAAAAAAAACAAAAAAAAACACATTCAGCTTAAAAGGAGTTCTTACGGTTTAATGCCCCTCCCCACTGTTTATGTGTATAGGCCATCGACAAGTTGCCGCTTATCCCAAGTGTGCTAGAATTTGTTGGAATACTTTATTCTTCGGTAAGTATGTGTTACATGTATTATGTAGTTGGTTGCTAAGGAGAAAGTTTTTATTTAAGTTTTCCTTTGGTAGGGCAACTTTCACATATGTAGTCTTTATTTACTCTTGTTTCATTCAAATATTAATTTGCCTCTCTCTCTCTGTATTTGTTTCAGTGGTTTATATATCGATATCTCTTATTCAAGCCAGATCGGTAAGAGAAAATCCGATGACTTACAATTTTATTTTGCTTTGAAAATAAGAAAGATTACCTTATGCATGACTTTTAGATTTAGATGGTGCAACCAAATCTTTGTGTAACTTCAGTTGTAATACAAGCAGATGCTGTTCAGTAGTTTTCTACTAAGAACTCACTTGGATTTTCTCCTTTTGTCCACAGGGAAGAGTTTTTCCAAATCGTCAACAAATCAATATCAGATATCTTGGGCCAGTGAATTTGTAATCAATCCCAACTGATATTGGGGCAAATGTGCAATTCCAGATATGAGAATGTATTTTGGGGAAGGGATTGACAGGAAGTGGGTGGAGTGAGAGAGCAATTTGTACAACATTTGCTCACATTTTATTGTGGTGGATCATTTCCTTATCTCTCTTGGTTTCCATCTTTCGATGGAGAACCCTACTTGAAGTTGACCCAGAAAGCACATCCTCCCATCTCTGGTCACCAAAACAATAGAATTAAAACCAAGTAGCTTAGCATGATTTAATCTGGAACCAAGTGCATGAACTATTTGAGCCTTAACAAACAATGGTAAATGATAATTAAATTATGAAGGGTAACATATTCAGAAGAAGAAAAGCATTGAAATTTCACTTATTAGTAAGAGAACTTGTTGTCCAAGTCCTTCATAATTGTTTCTCAGCACTAAGTACAGATTTATCAGTTCTTGGCCTATGGCCTAAACCCAACCTTTCATCATTTCAACTAGCAAATCAAGCTTCTCTCATCTGTACACATCTTGGGTGAGCCTTGTCCCAACAAGAAATGCATGTATCTCTCATCTTTTAGCTCATGTTGATCACAACACCTAATCTGCAGGGAAAATTACTCTTTATGAGCGGGAACATGTAGAGAGACTAGTGATGGGGCTTGTAGCTCAAGGTGGTTAAAAACAATTATCCTTTCTCGCTATAGCTTGTATCACCAAAGATAAAATAAAAAGGAACTTCATTATAATAATAAAAAATTTGTTGGGGATTTTTTTATGCGATTTTTTTGGTTGGGTTAACTTATAAATATTTTGGGATTAAATAAAGGCACCCAAAAATAATTTATTGCATGCTGGGACAACAAACGACGTCGTAGGCTTTTAATCGTACTCAGCACTTAAAAATTCGCTTTACAGAGCTATCAGAATTCGGATCAACCCCCTATTGTCCGTCTCTTTCCACAAAACCACTCTCTAATTTCACCCTTCGTGAAACCAACCGTGAATCTCACAGAAGCTTCCTTCTTCAGCTCAAAAAGCATACGCCATGATTTGAATCACCAGGAATTAATCGGACCACCTCAACCAGGTTCATTTCTCTTTTGCCTTTTTCTGATTCGACCTATTTGGAATCGGATCTCGATCAGTTTTCAAATTTGATTTCAGTTTATGGTTGGTTCTTATAATTGAATTTGAATTGAATCTGATTCGGTGTTTTGTTTTAAAGAATGGCGTGGTTCAGTGGGAAAGTCTCTTTGGGGAACTTCCCCGATCTCGCCGGGGCCGTGAATAAGCTCCAGGAGAGCGTCAAGAACATCGAGAAGAATTTCGATAGCGCCCTTGGGTTCGAAGAAAAAGAGAAGGCCGAATCCGGTAATGAAGGTACTTCTCAAGCTCACACATTGTTCATATGTATCGCTCTGTCTCTTTTTTTTATTTTTTATTTGTGGTATTTTTGTTAATGATAATTATAGTACTGATTATTGGGTAGAGAAGGAGCTACATTCTATGCTTCATGAAGTAAAATGGCTGAGCAACTCAAATTTTGGTTTACACAACCAAGGCAAAAGGAAAATACTAATTTTGGAGCTTATATATGGTGGTTATATAAGTTGCAGTTTCCGTTAGTTGTAAATCATGATTTCCTTAGCGTATTTAATTGCATTGTGTTTCTAGTTTCGGGTAGAACAGAGTTTTCAATGATAAGATTAATTTGGAAAAAGGAATTCTGGTAGTTATGCTGTGTTATCTATTTTTGCATGAAAGTTGAAAGTAAGATGTTCCCTCTATATGTGTGACAGCTTCAGGATTATGGCCTTCATCTACTGAAAGGAAATTGCTATTTGATCCTGTTATTTCCTTTATGGGACAAACAAATGAGGGAAGTGGTGTTGATTCATCACAGAAAGCTGAGTCTTCAGAGCATCCGCCAAAGGCTGACAAATCATCAGGGGAATATGAATCTCCACAGAAACCATCTACTGTTGAGGTAAAGGAATGGGTCAAAACAGAAACTTTACAACACTCTTCAATTGAACAGACGGCTGATAAGGAGGAAACTGAAGTTGTCAAGGAAGAAACAGATGATAAGCATGCTGCAACGGTGGAGGAAACAAAGACTGTGGTAGCAGAGCCTGAAAAATCTGAATCTGAATCATCTTCACTGCCAGTTGAGCCCTTTGAACCCACTGTTAAGAATGATGGCCCATCAGAATCTGTGGGTTCACAAGATGACAACAAGATTTCAGTAGTGGGACCCTCAGTAAATCCAGAAACATTGCAGGGTGAGTCAGGAGCTGTTGAAGTAGATCAAGTTGAGGAGGGTCATACTGTTCTTCCGCGTGAGGCACATGATGTTGATGTGCATGAGACTGTGGATGAACAAAAGACACAAGTAGAGCAGAATGATGGACATATGACTCAGGCTGGAGAGATTGTTGAAACAGTTGCTATGGTTGAAGGTGAGACTCCAACTGATAGCCAGCCTGGAGGTTTGACTGAGCCCTCCAGTTTACACTCTGTTACCACTGGGGAAATTCATAGTGGTAGATCTTCTACCAATCAACCACCAGGTGTAAATCCTTCTGATGATGCTTCGGATGCGGTTTCTGAATCGGTTTCTAAAGAACATAATGCCATTGTTGAGGAACCTGAAGTTGAGCAACAAGCTGATGATAATGAAGCTGATGTTAAACAGCAACATCTGAGCTCAGGGGAAAATGCGTCTGACTCTTCAGATGTTATGATTGAATTGGAGAAGGTGAAGATGGAGATGAAGATGATGGAAGCTGCATTGCAAGGTGCTGCAAGACAGGCCCAGGTACATGATAAATGATTATGTAGCATCTTATTTGAGAGCTCATAAGATCACAACAATTTATTATTATCCCTGTTCATTTAGTGGAACACTTGAGACAATACTACTGAACTTCTTGACTGGATTTCTTTAATTTAGTAGCACTGTCTACATATATCGGAGGTTTATGAAGGTTGCTTAGTTAACCCGAACACCTTTCCTCTTGCAGATGGTGTTGTCTGTGTCTGTGTCTGTTGATTTAGGAAAATAGAAACATTTTGTATTTCTGTATATGGTAATTAAGTTAAAGTAGCGACAAATACAAGAGAAGAATTATAATACTCTTTCTTCGTTGTGGATCTCTCGGGGTGCTGTTATGTTACATTGTTAATGTCTGTTTCATTGTATGTAATCTACAATTCTGAACGTCTGATATATTTGATTCCTTTTCCAGGCAAAAGCTGATGAGATTGCAAAGTTTATGAACGAAAATGAGCAATTAAAATCTGCGATCGAGGATTTGAAGGTATGCATTTTATATATTTTTATACCTTCATTTGAGTAGATAAAATAATGACTTGATCATGCATGCTTTACTTTGATTTTTCACTCTTGGTGTATAATGCACTTGTATTTGCTACCATCTTCCATTTATAACCCAGCATAAAGGCAAATCACGGAAATTCTTATAGGGAGGTAGTTGCCCCCGCAGCTTGTCACTGAATGAAGCATCTGTGGAGAATTGTTGGATGAAATTATCTTTGCTATATTCATGCTACTTCCTCTTGTGGGTGGTTTATGTTGAGTTAATATTGAAATTTTAAAATGCATTCTTCTTTCAATTTTGATTTCAACATTTTCTTCAAAATTGTTTGTGTGTAAATGTAAAATAAAGGCATAGATTCTAATTTGACTATTCATTTTGCCCAAAAGCATTCCTGATGCTTGATCTTTGTTAGTGTAACATTCATGTTATGGAATTATAAGTTTGCACATACAATTTGATGGTTGTCTCATTATATGTTTCATGTTTTGGAAAATTTCTGGTATTTCTTGAAACCAACCACGGTTGACTAGTTCACATTCGCATTATCAATTTTTTTTTCTTTCCCAATTTGCTTTATCAGCCATATAGTATTGTAATTTTAATAATTATTTTTCTTATAGATGTTCACATATTAATGGGTGAAAATAATTGAACAGAGAAAATCCAATGATGCAGAAGTCGAGTCGCTGCGAGAGGAATACCATCAAAGGGTTGCAACACTTGAAAGGAAGGTAGGTCTTCTCATAAAGTCTTGTTTATAATTGTGCTTGGATTGATCTAGGTGTTATACGTGCCCCGTTATGTTTTTGATGAATTGGGTACTTGCCTATTTTTAATTCAGCTCCTGATAATTGGAGGGTCTATGCCAACTTGTGATTGCAGGTGTATGCTCTTACTAAGGAAAGGGACACGCTTCGGCGGGAGCAGAATAAGAAAAGTGATGCAGCTGCTCTTCTGAAGGAAAAGGATGAAATAATTAATCAAGTTATGGCTGAAGGTCTCTTTCTGTCCCTGTCTGTCTCTGTTTCTCTTGAGATGCTCAATATGTTCTACATATTTTGTGCCTCATAGTGTATTTCAACCTAGCCAATGTTCTATTGTGGATGCAAGGAGGGTTTCTTTATGCAATCATATCAATCATTATGGAAATTCCTTCATTTATGCATTTTTATGTACCAGGTGAAGAACTTTCAAAAAAGCAGGCTGCTCAAGAAGGGCAGATTAGGAAATTAAGGGCTCAGGTATGCTAGCCGGTTTATTCATTGTCTGATTTTGTCATTCTTTAATCCTTTCACTGCTAGGTATTCTTATCTTTTTTCTCTGAAAACTAGATCAGAGAGTTTGAAGAAGAGAAGAAAGGGTTGATTACTAAACTTCAGGTAATTCAGTTATGTTAGAATCCTTAAAATTATGGTTCTCTGATTTAGTTTGATAAAGACAACTCTTTCAGTCATCATAAAATTTGAAATGACATTGCAGTTACAGCACATAAATTGATGAAGCACTTGTTTTCCTTTTTTTTCTCAAAGCTGCTTGCCGAAAGCATCCATATTGGATAATGGATTATCCCACAAAGGATTTCTTGGTCATATTTCTGTTTTTATGTCGCCTGCTTTCTTAGTAGTCAATTTCATAATATCTTAAAACAGTCAACCATTTTACCCCAGGAACATTATTATAATAGTTTATATGTTGTCTTACAAGCATATTCTAATTTAAATATCTAGAGGAACTACTGCCAAGGATATTATACACATGGTTAATGAATTTACATTTACTGAATTTGCCTGTGGTGCAAAATGCCTTTCATTACTAATATGCAAGTTTGTGGTTTACCTTCAGGTAGAAGAAAATAAAGTGGAGAGTATCAAGAGGGACAAGACGGCTACAGAAAAATTGCTGCAGGAAACTATAGAAAAGCACCAAACAGAACTCGCAGCACAGAAAGAGTATTATACTAATGCTTTGGCTGTTGCCAAGGAGGCAGAAGCGATGGCAGAGGCACGTGCCAACAGTGAAGCCAGATCTGAGCTTGAGAGTCGTCTAAGAGAGTCTGAGGAACGGGAAGCTATGCTAGTTCAGGCACTTGAAGAATTACGACAAACGCTGACTAGAACGGAGCAGCAGGTTTTTTATTCGAGTATTGTAATTGTTGGTTAATTTAGCTGACCTGCCAAAAGTGATGGCCTAAATGATCTATCTATTGTTTTTCAGGCAGTATTTAGGGAAGACATGCTTCGCCGGGACATTGAGGATCTTCAGAGACGTTATCAAGTCCGTAAAGCTGTCTTTGATTGTCATTAAACCAATTTTTCACTTTTTTTTTATATTTCTTTTTTTGTTCCAATTGTTGCAAATATCTTGCAATTTATTTGACTTAGCTGTTGTTTTCTTCAGGCAAGTGAGCGGCGATGTGAGGAATTGATTACGCAAGTACCAGAATCTACCAGGCCTCTTCTTAGGCAGATTGAAGCTATGCAGGTTAATGCATATTCCAATGCTTTTTTTTTTTAGACTACTTCAACACATTTTTTGGAAATATTCTCAGGATTTTTGTGCACTTTGGATGCTGGTCTTTAGTTTACTTGACTCAATCCTATGGAGTTGATTTCAGTTTTGATTGTTTCCCTGGTAACAGGAAACAACTTCAAGAAGGGCAGAAGCTTGGGCAGCTGTTGAGAGGTCTCTTAACTCTCGGCTCCAGGTTTGTGGAACGTCTTAGCCGTTATGGTTTTAATTTGAAATATGTACATATCATTGATCTTTTACTGCTTCTATAGGAAGCAGAGGCCAAAGCTGCGGCTGCTGAGGAAGGAGAGCGATCTGTGAATGAACGCTTGTCTCAAACCTTATCTCGAATTAATGTTCTTGAGGCTCAGGTTGGCTTTTTATTGGTTGTATCATTGGAAACTATCAATTATCGCTATCATTTTATTAACTTAAACCAGATATACACTTCAGATTTCATGTCTTAGAGCTGAACAATCCCAGTTAAGTAAGTCTCTAGAAAAGGAGAGACAAAGAGCAGCTGAAAATAGGCAGGAGTACCTTGCAGCAAAGGAGGAAGCTGATACTCAAGAAGGCCGTGCAAACCAGCTTGAAGAAGAAATTAGGGAACTCAGGCGAAAGCATAAGCAAGAGTTACAAGATGCATTGATGCATAGGGAACTGCTACAGCAGGTGGTGCTTTGGGTTCCTTGATAAATTTTTATTTAAATTTATCAGTGTCAGTCTACTATATTTCAATGCCATGAAACCTGGGCTCTCGCCTCCTATTTATTTGTCGGGTTGTTAAATGAAGTTACCTTTCCCTTTAATATTTGTATTAGCAAGAGTTGATTTGAAGATCTGAAGTAAGGAGTAAGGCAATTGAAAAGGACGAAACAGTTGATAGAAAACTTCTCTGAGCATATCCAAAATTGAATTCCTTATTCAAAATATATAACATTAGTGATCATTAGCTTTCCTGAATTGAGTTTTTGATTTTGACAGGAGGTAGAAAAGGAGAAAGCTGCTAGGTTGGATTTGGAAAGGACATCTCGTGTGCGTTCTACTACTGTATCTGATCAAAGTGCTATAACAAGGCACAGTTCGGCTTTAGAGAATGGTATGATACTTTAGTTTATGTTACATCTGTTTTGATTGTCTGTCGTCTAGGCTATACATTTTGTAACTTTTAACAGGAAGCTTGAGCCGAAAACTTTCAAGTGCTAGCAGCCTGGGGAGCATGGAGGAAAGCTATTTTCTGCAAGCATCTTTGGACTCATCCGATAGTTTCTCTGAGAGGAGAAATGCTGGGGAGGCAACCATGAGCCCTTACTATATGAAGAGCATGACACCTAGTGCTTTTGAAGCTTCCCTTCGTCAGAAGGAGGGTGAACTTGCATCTTACATGTCTCGTTTGGTATGAATTACTTTCTGAGCTCCGCATATACAAAAATTTAATTCTACATTACTTATAGTGTTTGCTATGGTATTAAGTATTCCCTATTTGAGCTCTACTTAGAGCTGCTATTGTTGAAACTTGAAAGTAAAGCGTTATGTTTTCAAAAATTAAAAACTAAAGGATCTATCGTGGACTTTTGAGCCCCTTACAATATTTATTGTTGTGTTTTACCTAAGACGTTTTTCATCAATGTTACTCAGGCATCCATGGAATCCATTCGCGATTCTCTTGCTGAGGAGTTAGTCAAAATGACAGAACAGGTTGAGTTTCAATCTGTAATAATACTTTTGTGGAGGTATCTTGTTTATAATTGAGCTTGAAATTGATTACATTGCTGCAGTGTGAAAAGTTACGGGCAGAGGCTGGCATGTTACCCAGCATACGAGCAGAGCTAGATGCACTAAGGAGGCGGCACTCTGCTGCACTGGAGCTAATGGGCGAACGTGATGAGGAGGTACATTTAAGTTTCCAGTTGGAATTCTTTTGCAATGATAGTGAATCATTGATCTATGAATGCTGTGTACATGAGGCGTGTATTGAAATTATAAAAGAGAGAGAGAGAGAGAGAGAGAGAGAGAGACTTTTTCTGTATAGAATTTTAATTTATCCGTAAAAATCAGACAGCCTGCATAGGCAAACTTTCGACAGATGGAGGATTTATCTAATCTGCCTTCATATTTGTCTGCTATGCTGTTTTCTTTGTCCAGAGAAACCATCATCACTTTTCGAGTTTAAAATACTTGATATTAGTCGACATGAACCAAGTTCTGTTAACATGTATGACTAGTTGCACCAAAGTGAATAATTTCCCTTATTTGTCATTTTCCAATTTGTTCTATTTATCTACTCTATTTGGAATGCACAAAAATCGCCATTTTATGTCAAATCCTGATCTCAAAGTGGTTCCATGTGTCTGTCTAGCTGGAGGAACTTCGCGCAGATATTGTAGACTTGAAGGAGATGTACAGAGAGCAATATTCCCTATTTGAGCTCTACTTAGAGCTGCTATTGTTGAAACTTGAAAGTAAAGCATTATGTTTTCAAAAATTAAAAACTAAAGGATCTATCGTGGACTTTTGAGCCCCTTACAATATTTATTGTTGTGTTTTACCTAAGACGTTTTTCATCAATGTTACTCAGGCATCCATGGAATCCATTCGCGATTCTCTTGCTGAGGAGTTAGTCAAAATGACAGAACAGGTTGAGTTTCAATCTGTAATAATACTTTTGTGGAGGTATCTTGTTTATAATTGAGCTTGAAATTGATTACATTGCTGCAGTGTGAAAAGTTACGGGCAGAGGCTGGCATGTTACCCAGCATACGAGCAGAGCTAGATGCACTAAGGAGGCGGCACTCTGCTGCACTGGAGCTAATGGGCGAACGTGATGAGGAGGTACATTTAAGTTTCCAGTTGGAATTCTTTTGCAATGATAGTGAATCATTGATCTATGAATGCTGTGTACATGAGGCGTGTATTGAAATTATAAAAGAGAGAGAGAGAGAGAGAGAGAGAGAGAGACTTTTTCTGTATAGAATTTTAATTTATCCGTAAAAATCAGACAGCCTGCATAGGCAAACTTTCGACAGATGGAGGATTTATCTAATCTGCCTTCATATTTGTCTGCTATGCTGTTTTCTTTGTCCAGAGAAACCATCATCACTTTTCGAGTTTAAAATACTTGATATTAGTCGACATGAACCAAGTTCTGTTAACATGTATGACTAGTTGCACCAAAGTGAATAATTTCCCTTATTTGTCATTTTCCAATTTGTTCTATTTATCTACTCTATTTGGAATGCACAAAAATCACCATTTTATGTCAAATCCTGATTTCAAAGTGGTTCCATGTGTCTGTCTAGCTGGAGGAACTTCGCGCGGATATTGTAGACTTGAAGGAGATGTACAGAGAGCAAGTAAACTTGCTTGTCAACAAGGTAATATTTTTCCCAGAAAAGCCTGAGTTATTTTTTTCCCTAAAAGCTCATGACTTTACCCTTCTAATGTCGTACAATTATATCTTCGCATGTATATCTACAGATCCAGATAATGAGTTCATCAGTTGGAGCCTAACCTTACTTTATAGTACTCGTCTTCGAATTCATGAAGTTCATGGTATATAGTTTTATATCTCATATTGTATACATACTGATGGCAATTGTTTGTTGAAAATTTATATTTGGATTCTGGGTCTCCCAAAGTTTTTCTTGGCCTAAGAGTTTGGGTAGCAACTATTGAAAGGATATATTATATGGCCGCCCTTGTTAAACATGTATGTAATTCAGGGGGATTTGTTGTATAGCATGAACCCTACTGTCACATTTCTTCTTCTTTATTTTTTCCAGGTTATAATGTTTCAAGTTTTGTTTTATTTGATTTACTTTATTAATAAAATGAATTCATTTTTTAAAAAATCCTTTTTCTCTAAGGATCGTTTATAATATTCAAGTAATTTTATTTCCTATGGTTCACCTTGCTAAAGAAATTCAAATCGTTCTGGTCAGAGAGAATTCAAATCGAAACCGTGAAGGTCGCATATTTGCTGAGACTAGATGCCCATTTTCGTGTGAATTTGGGTCTCAGGAAAATGTTCCCGCAGTTTTATTTGAGCACACAAGTTGGGCCGTGTCCGGTGCATGGAATTTGAGGAGCATGCTAAAACTCACCTACAACTAAGGAATTTGAGGAGCTTGCTAAAACTCACCTACAACTAAGGGCCGTTTGGTATACTATTTGGATTCAATTTTATAAACTCAAAAACAGATTTTAAGTCTAAAGCTATAAAAACTCATTTGGTAAGCTCATTTTTAAAAACCCAAACCCAAAATAAACTAAAAAAAACACTCCCATTATTGAAAACAAAAAAAGTGAGATTTCAGAGTTCTCTCTCTCTCTCCTTTTCTTTTGTTAATTTCAATTTTGAAATTTAGGGTTTCAGATTTTGTAATTTTAATTTTAAATTTTTTTAGATCTTAAAAATAGTTCGGAGTTCAATACCAAACAAATTTTTAGATCTTAAAATCAATATTTAAAAACTCACGTTTAAAACATAATAATAATAATGAATTTTGAGTTGGATACCAAATAAGCCCTAAATGTTTACTCTTTTTCTTGTTTCAATATTTGATAATACTTATTTTAACTTGAGAAGGAAGATGTGAGTTGCGCCAGTTGGCTAAGGGCAATGAGTATGATCCCTTACACTCAAGTTTAAGTTTCCTTCCTTGTAGATTAAATTAATTTAGAGTAATTTAGACTATCATTTATATAAAATAAATTTTTTAAAAAAAAAAACTTGAAAAGAAAAGGAATGGAGAGTAAAGTGAGGGTAAAATAAGAATTGTACTTTTTGATTTGGCAAAAGAGAATGGGAGAATGGTGGGTATGTGTCAACAAGAATGCAATCTCTATCATGTCTTTGTGTGCACCATTCACACGTCATAATTCACAAGTCACACGTCAGAATTCACAAGTCGTGTGTTTGTTATGTGTGCACCATTCCATTCCTTATTTATACTACGTTTTGATTGTGAAATGCCAACAACGGGTCCACGACCGGATCCATTTAATTTCATTAAAAATAATAAAAAAATATAACAATAATATTAGTAGGCAACTTCACCAACCACAGAATGAGTCTAGAAATAATGAAACCCATTTCAATGATGACGCCAGGTTTGTCCAACTACATCAATCAACATCGGGACAGAGATATAGCACCAAATGAAACAAAACACTAATTTTACCCAATTAACTCCATAACTAATGGAGACGGGAATTAAATTAGTTGACCGAGACAGTGTATCTGCCCAATTGTATTAGCAATTTATTTGTTAAAATTAAAAGCGGTTTTGTAGTATGTTTATATTTAAATAAATGAAACACACCTCTGACAAATATGGCGTACCAAAGTGTGTGACAAATATATTTACCATATTGTATGAAGCATATTTTGAGAAGAGGAAATAAAAAAAGGGAGAATAATTAGCTGTTGTTTGTGTGAAGTGGCAACACGGCATTGGAGGAACTAGATTTGTCTCTGAGACCTGCAAAACACAAGATCCATATTTCCCGCAACAATTGCGTTGCGCTGCGCACACGTGTTGGTCTCAGGGAGCTCAATCTGGTTTTTTATTTTTCTTTTTAAGTTTTTAAAATTTTAAAGTTTGTTGTGTAGCGTAGTAGAGACTGTAGAAGCAGCTGCTTCTCTTTGCGTAATCACTAAACCAGTGGGAAGTCCATGTGCATCAATGTGGAAAAATAATTAAACAAAAGCATACAGTACGCCCCGTAGCGCACGTTAGCATCAACCCCTTGTCCCCTCTCTCTTCTCTCTCCCCGAATATACAGGGGACGGTTTCGAAATGCTCGCTTAGATTTCCTTGTCTTCAGTCACACAGCTGACACTGACGCATAACACACAGTGACTCAGCTTTTCATCTCACCACCCACGGCGCATTTTAGCCTCCGTCTCCTCCATCTTCTTCAATCTCTCTCTCTCTCTCTCTCTCTCTCTCTCTATTGCATTGTATCAGAT
>NW_018922559.1:692984-732338 GCF_002207925.1 Prunus avium
TGTTTTTTTTAAAGATTCTGTCTGCGGAGTAAAGCTGAAAATTCTCTGTCTGTGCTGTTTATTATTATAATTTATTTGAAGAAAATGGTGAGTTTTCCATTGCTGGCCGTATAAGACTGCGCCGTTTTCATTTGAAGCACAATTTTCCTCTATGGCAAATGATCTCCCTGCATTTGATCCCGATTCTCACATTTCCGTCCAATTTCCAAAATTTTCGCTTTAAAGTATACATATATGATATGCATGCCTATACATGTTTGTTTGTATATGTGTTGTTGAAATCTTGGTCGACGATTTACTGGATCTGATATAAAAAAATGTTATATGACTGAAGTCTGTACTGTGATTTTTGTGTTAATCTGGCAATGCGGCTTTTGGTGTTCTAGATTGGTTTGTAAAATGAAAATAAATAGTACAGAAGTTCGGAATGGACCGAATTACAAATGAAGAATAAAGAAAAATACTGAACTGGTTAGAAATTAATTGGTCAGTGTTGGCTGGTCTTTGCAGTCGGCTGCAGAACATTATCTGTCAGACTTTAGACAAGGTTTCTACAATTTTGCTATGCGGGGTCGTCATCTCGATGCCTACTCGGCATACAAGCGTGTGGCGTCGAAGGACCATATCAATGCTTATGATAGAGAAGAAAGTTCAGGTACATCTGGATTGCTCTCTCACTAATTTTATATTTTAGTTTTCCTATATCTGGGGTATTACACCGCTTTAGCGTTTTCTCTATTTACTTTGGGATTGGAAGTTCCTGTATTGGTTATATATTACTATTTAGAAGTTTCATTAGTCTTTGATCATTTGGTTTGAAGTGCAAACATACTACCATAAATAGTACTCACTTGGGGCTGATTCCTTGTATGGGTTTTAGTAGGTCTAGTGAATGCAAAAGGTATTGGAAACCCTTCATGGAGACACTCTTTGCCGCATATGCTTGTGGCAACTCTTTCTTCATTCTTATTTGGCTACCATCTCGGGTTCGTCCCTAATCCTGAAACTCAGATTTCCTTTTCTGTTTTTCTTATTTATATGTTTTGCTAACTTATATAGCATACTCTTTGTTGTTTTTGCTAATGCAGAGTGGTTAATGAGACACTAGATAGCATTTCTATGGACCTTGGTTTCAGTGGGAATCCCTTGGCTAAGGGTAATTAGTGTTGTTGGCTCTTCTCTTAGCTAAATGGATTTCATAATTTGATATCATGTCTTCTATCTCAATGAAGGTCTAGTAGTGAGTACCTGTTTAGGGGCTGCTTTTTTTGGATCTATATTTAGTGGATGGATTCTAGATGGAGTTGGGCATCGAAGGGCATTCCAGCTGTGTGCATTGCCGATGATAATCGGTGCATCAATGAGGTAATTTGTTATGAAAATTGCAGGCATGTATAATGTGCCTTTCCCAAATGGGAAATATAAAGAACTTAAATGGATTCGTCACAATATGGAATTGTGGGGAAAGGAAATAGAACAGACTAATCAAAGGATCAAGTGTCATATAACCAATTTGGATTTATGCCACTAGGGAGGGAATTTACTTATGACCACCAAAATCAAATCATTAGGGTTTGTGACCACCCGAAAACCCCTAAACAAAATACTGAGAATGAAATCATGAATTACTCATGACCACCTTTTCCGTGATCCAACTTTTTCATGCTTTTCCTTCTTATACCTTGCACTCAAAGGTGTCCAGATAAACAAAACCATAGCTTCCTTGCTTCAACTACTCTTATGACCACCAGAAGGACATAACCAAGGTTTATGATCACTGTAAACCCTAAACCTTAAACAAAATACTAAAAATAAATCATGACCTTTTACGTGATCCAAAGTTACATGTTTCCTCCTTATACCTCTCACTATAAGTTTTGCAGATAAAAAAAAATATTACTTACTGAAGAAAAGTTTCTTTTACTGCTTTACATCTATCACAATTAGGGAATTCTGCGTGTCACGTACTCCTCTGGTAGCTGAAGTATATGAGTTTTAAACAATTTTAATGTGATTTTTCAGTGCAACAACCAAAAGTCTATGGGGCATGCTTTTAGGGAGGATATTTGTTGGAACTGGGATGGGCATTGGCCCACCTGTTGCTGCTATCTATGTGTCAGAGGTGTAAAAAATTATCTTTGTTGTTTTCTCTGCAACTGTCAATTGAAATTGCTTAGTCTCCATTTGATCTTCTTAAATATTTAAGCATGCTCTGTTCACTTGAGTAGATTTCACCAGCTTTTATAAGGGGTACTTTTGGGAGCTTCACACAAATTGCGACATGCCTTGGACTTATGGGATCTCTCTTTATTGGACTCCCAGCCAAGGATATTGTGGGTTGGTAAGATAAATCTCATGGGATCACAATATTCCCGAAAACTTTTTATTTCAAGTTTTCATCTATTATTTCTTAGTTCTTATGTTACGCTTCTTATTTATTTTCCAACAGTTATCTAAAGCACTATTTTCTATCAACATGATTGATGCTTAGGTGGCGGGTTTGTTTTTGGGTGTCTACTGTTCCTGCTGCAGTACTTGCTGTTTGCATGGAGTTCTGTGCGGAGAGTCCTCAGTGGCTTTTCAAGGTTATGTGCTCTCATTTCTTAATCACCAATCTTTAAAACAGTTGGTCAAGTTACTGTCTTGTGTTCAGTTCAATATAACTTTTCCTATTTGTTGGTCTTGAATTGGTTGAGATCTCTGCAGCTTTAGGGGCATTGGATTTTGATATGTAAATACTAAGTAAAAAGTTTGTTATTTACTGCTGTCTAGGGAATTAATATATTTTATATATGTATGTATGTATATTTGGTATGAATGTACCTGTTGTCTAGTATAATTCATTTGATTATCATGTATGTCATCTCCTAATCCAGTTTGTATATAAATCTGGAGTGATCTGATTGATAATTGCGTTTCGTAATCCAGTTCTGGCTTAAAGGGTAATTCTTTTAATTTCTTCTTTTATTTTTCCTTCTCTTTCTCTATTGTTTCCAGTAGAGAGAAGGTTCATTTTCTCTTTTATCGGAAATGTTGGATGTTAGTGCTCAGAATTATATGTTGGTGCAACAGGCTTCAATCTTTCTTTCTTGTTTTTTTCTCCCATATACGCATGCCTTTTGGTGATATTATACAAGGATTATAAGAGCTGTGATAATTTGTTCACCTGCTAATACTAGGTATGAGTCAGATATAATGCGTTTCATTTTATTTTTGACCCATTGAAGGCTATTTATCAACATTGATGCTAAAAGTTTTTCCTGACTTGGTTCAGAGAGGAAGAGGCACTGAAGCTGAAGCTGAATTTGAGAAACTCTTAGGAGCAGCACATGTTAAATTTGCAATAGCAGAATTGTCAAAGTCTGACAGAGGGGATGAACTTGAGGCAGTAAAGTTCTCACAGCTACTGTATGGCCGACATTTCAAAAGTATATTTTTAATTCACATTAATATATGATTTATTTAGATTTGACATATGTGCTTCCTTCTGCATGATTACCTTATCGCCTCCATATTTTGCAGTGGTTTTCATTGGGTCTACCATTTTTGCTTTACAACAGCTATCAGGCATAAATGCTGTATTCTATTTCTCTTCGACTGTCTTTAAAAGCTTTGGGGTGCCGTCAGATCTGGCAAACATATGTGTTGGGATCGCGAATCTATCTGGTATGGTTGGGCTTACTCTCAAGCATTTTATTTTTGCATCTTTGAGATTATGCTTATTTGTTTCCTCATGTATTCATTGTACTATTATTTTTATCTTTTGGTCGATTTCTTTATGCTATTCTAGGGTCAGTTGTTGCAATGATCTTGATGGATAAGCTTGGAAGAAAGGTGCTTCTTCTTGGAAGTTTTTCTGGCATGGTAAGCTCCTAAAAACACTGAATATTTGATGCCAACTTTTGAGCTGAAATATTGGTATCAGAACTGTCAGTTATGTCTGTTCTGTGGTATCTGTCTTACCAATATTGCATTTCCTCCTACTTAGGTTTTTCCTTTTTGTTTGCATTAAATAAACTAGAAAACTGACGTTATATAACCTTTTATGCATTTCTTGGTTTAGGCAGTGGCAATGGGTCTTCAAGTAACTGGAGCAAGTTCTTATGCATCGGGATCTGGAGCATTGAGTCTATCGGTTGGTGGCATGCTGCTGTGAGTAGTCAATCCTCTTCAACCTTGTTTTAGAAAAGACAGAAAACTATGTTATAATATGTAAAGATAAAATAAAGAAGAAAACAATGCTTGGTTATGGCAGCACATTGGATAGTTTTGGAATCTTTGAAATGGGTCTTTCCCTGGGATGATTAAAAATGTAAACATGAATGCATGTTGGTAAGCCATTCTTTTTTCTAGATTCAAACCTAATTCCACATGATATGATAAAAGTTTGACGTGATTGAGTGAAATATCATATAATAATGCTATACACAATTTCAGCATAAACTATTCAGTTTATTAATTTAATTCATTGTGCATGCACATTTACAATTCCCCATGCTATCTTTACATGACTGAAATTATAAAGCAAATATGCATAGAAGTTTTTTTTGATTTGTAATTGTCCACACTTTATTATCAAATGGATTATGCAGGTTTGTCTTGATGTTTTCTCTTGGAGCTGGTCCAGTGCCCAGTCTCCTCCTGTCAGAAATTCTTCCTGGGCGTATCAGGGCGAAGGCAATGTCAGTTTGCATGGCTGTCCACTGGGTAATTGTCTTCTATAGTTCTTCCATATATGGCTTGTTTTGACCTCTTATTTTCTTGATTGTGGGAGTTGACATATGACTTGTCTACCAAACATATTTTTACGAACTTGATGATCATGCAATCTATGAAAGCAATAATTTTTATCTACAGTGGCTCTAGTATTTTAGACAAAAAATTCCTTCTCCTCTTAATTACATCACTAGTGGTTAAAAACTTTTGAACTTCATGACCCTTATTGACCAAAATGAATTTCTAGATATTCCAACTTAATTTTTTATAATTTTGAAGCTGTGTCAAAAAAGAACAGGTTATGTTGTAGAAAATGTGAAAAATAGGGATTCTACTGAAATTTGGAACTTTTTTTTTAGCGAATAAGGGATTTCATTCTCCAAATTTATTAATTTTAATGACATCTCACTAATAAATTTTGGTGCCTCCAACAGGTGATCAATTTCTTTGTTGGTCTATTGTTTTTACCCTTGCTGGAGCAAATCGGGCCAATAGTTCTGTATACAATCTTTGCTACGTTTTGTTTATTGGCTGTGATTTTTGTGAAGAGAAATGTAGTGGAAACAAAAGGAAAGTCACTCCAAGAAATTGAAATTGCACTTATTCCACCTCAGTGAAGGTATTTATTTTTGTTATTTTTATTTGTGGTTAGGTTTCTTTATTTTTGTTACACCAATCTTGTTCCATATGTTGACTCTACCAATTTTTCTTTTTAAGTTGAACAAAAGGTGTTTGTTTAGTTTAGTTTCATAATAGATGCTGGTAACTTGAAAGTTGACTTCTTTTTTTTCTTCATATTAACTGAATACTAATTCTGTAAACTGTTTCCCTAATATCACGTAGTCTAATACTTTTAAGCAATTATCATAAAAGGATTCCATTTTGAGGGGTAGCTCTTGAATCTCAAGGAACATAGTTCCTGGTTGCTCCTTTGCAGCCACATTTTGACCCTTTCATCAAATACTAATTCAACAAAGTTAACCAAGGGGGTAAGCTCAACTGATCAACTAGCAAGCGGACCTAAATAAATGCCTCAAGAATCATAAGTCTAGAGTTTGAAATCCAACTAGTGTCATAAGCTCATTGGGGCTACCCCAATGATCTGGCATGGCTCAACAATTACCGGTTGCTTGTATGGATGGTGTGGCATGAGGAATTAATTAGATGTTAGTATCCAGAGGGTAAATAATTTTAAAAACTTACTAAACAGCATATAATATGTGTATGCATGCGTCATTGATAAATACTCATTACCTATGTACCTGTTCAATTTAGGGAGAAGTGTATTTTAAAAAAAATCTCATGAAATTTATTTACAAGGCAGAAATAGCTTACCTTGATTTAATGCATTGAGTTATTATCTTAGGAAGAATACTGTTGCAGTATTTTTAAACCTTTTTTTTCCATTGCATATCATATTTGCACTTATGTACTGAACTTATGTACTTCTTGTTTCATATCTTTTAGCCAAAAAAATTCATCCTATTTATTTAAACCTTTTTTTTCCATTGGATATCATATTTGCACTTATGTACTGAACTTATGTACTTCTTGTTTCATATCTTTTAGCCAAAAAAATTCATCCTATTTATTTCCCTAATTGTGCGCAGTTACCTTAATATCTTATTATTGGATTTATCTGGGAAAGACTAATTAAAGACCAGTTTTTGCTTTGTTTGCTCGTCTCTGTAGGTTCAACAAAACTAGATTACTCTTTACACAAAGCTGAAGTTTCTTTTCTAATCATGGAACTCAAGACTCACTGTTGCCCATAATGTATTGCCATGCTCGCTGAGTTGAGTTTCCAATTAATGTTGTTCCTTCATATCCTCAAATATCTCATTCTTTTCTGAGATTAAGAACATGTGACTTTCTAAAAAACTGTAAAGTTTATGTAGCTTCAAATTTTTTTCGTCGTTTTCCTACTGCATTTTGACTTTCAGAATAGTTTTCTTTAATCTTAAATTACTCCCCATTCTTATTCCAACTAGATGATTGGTCACAGAAAGTTGGCAAGTTTTACCAGAAGTCTGGGTTAACAATATCTGGTGTCAAATTGTTTGAATTAGTGTCAACTGTCAAGACCTCTGAGTCGATCCCTGTGCTTTAATATCAGCTCTGTAAATTTAGCCTACCAGAAGTCTGGGTTAACAATATCTGGTGTCAAATTGTCAAATTGTTTGAATTAGTGTCAACTGTCAAGACCTCTGAGTCGATCCCTGTGCTTTAATATCAGCTCTGTAAATTTAGCTGAAATTTGTTTAGTTAAACTTGCCAGATGTTAAGTCCAAAACAGATGAAAAGAAAACTTGCCAGATTGTGGAAAAAAGTTGTCATTTATATGAGAGTTCCCTTATTGGTTGATGCTATTTTTGTTCATATGAATTGATGTATCATGTTGATTTGCAGGGAGATAAATGAACAATAACGTAGTCTGGAGATTCTCAGATCTTTGTATGTTTGCCTGAATTCCGGTTCGAAGTTAGCATCATGCTGTGGCTGGAGAATTTGGGAACTAATTATCAAGTGCTCATCCTGGAAGGCCTATGTATATTACTAGAGGTTTTTTTTTTTCCCTCAGATATTTTGTGAGCATATTGATGCTACTGAAACTTACAAGTCAATGTAATACATGCGGACCTGACCTCACTCTCGGAATAATATAATACAATTGTTCCATCAAAATAATGGACTTTCCTTGAGGGTAACTGCTACTTTGGTTTGTTTTGGCCGAGCCATCGCCATCATTAAAATTTAAGACTGAAAAGAGACTTAAGGAGTTCCTCAATGAAGAGGAATAAATTTCTTAATCCTTAAATTAAATATGGATTGTTGAAATCCCTCCCCCACCGCTTCAATTGTTCATCATATATCTAATATACTAAAATCCTATTTAATAACTTTTGTTTGTGCCAGATCTCATCAAAAATCTTGAATCAGTGAGTTTTTATTCCATCGTCTTAACTCTGAACTGACCAGTTTAGTAAGCAGATGTTAGGTTAGGTCAGTTTGCCAAAGCAGTGTATCTCACACTCAAATTCGAACATTCTTCCCGAAGCAGTGTATCTCACACTCAAATTCGAACATTCTTCCCGGACATTAGAGTAGTTAGAATTAGAATATCAAATCAGTACGATAAATTTTTTATATAATGTAAATTGGTGTATTCGACCATGCTGGTCTAGCCCATCAAAACAAAGCTATTGGTTTACTTGGGCTTGACTTTGCAGGCACAGACCAGTGAGCATGGAGGGCTGGGTTGGGTTAAGCACAATAGCTTCGGCAGAAATAAATAGTTGAAGGTGCCTTCTAAGTATTATAGAAACTAGGGTGGGGCATAAAAATCGTTAAATCAAACAAACCGACCAAATCAAATCAAATTAAAAGATAGGTTTTTTTTTTTACTAAACCGAAAATATTTCAAAATAAAATAAAATAAAACAATTTCAAATTTTCTTCTCAATTGTTTTACATTATTAATTTTTATCTTCTTCTTTATTTCAGGTTATCATTTAATCTTCGTTGGTGGAGCCTTAGATTTTGAAGAAGTGCAACAAAACCGAGAAAAATGAAAAAATAAAATAAAATTCTTTTCTTCTTGTTATTTTGTGTATTTGTTTTTCTTTCTAAATTGGAAATAATTGGTTTGCTTCTTATTTTTAAATGTTTCATAAGGATTTATTTGAAAGTGGATAAGGACTTAAAGATGCGTCTTGGAGACCTGATGCAAAAATTCCAACTCTTCTTTTAAATTCTTGCTTGAATTGTTGTGTTTATTTCAGTTTTTATTTATTTTTAGTTTTTTTAAAGTATGATTAAAACTCATAGGACCCTCTTGGAAGGAGTTAACTCTTGGCAACTCTAATGAGTTACTTTCAACGTTACAGTGTCTAGGAAAGTTCTTTAAGGAGACACCTCCAGCCTTCCCGGAAAAGACCTGGCTGTGATTTTGGAAGGCCTTAATTGGTCATCCTTTCTTTTTCTCTTAATAGGAGGACTAGTTATTTTTTGAATTTATTATTTAAAATATAATAAAAATATAAAAATATAAAAATATAAAAAAATTCTTTGTTTTTATTTTCATTTTCCTATTTTCTTGATTTTGCGTGGTGTTACAATTTCTTTTTCATTTGTGTGCTTTATTTAGAATTTGGGATTTTGTTGCGTCTTGTGTACTCTTCCATGTAACTTGTTTCTTTATTTTCCACAATCTCAATTATTGCATTTGTCCTACCCTCATTTTCAACATAAATATAAGGACCTCTGCACAAGTGCTAGCTACCCTCAACCTTTCCTTTTCAACAATGGAGTTGTATCTCCCATGCCTAAACACTGCCATAGCTGGAATCCTAGCCATACTTGTGTTTTCCTACTTTATCATAAAGAGATCAAGCTCTAGTGCCAAAGCCAAGGGTCCCAAACCACCAAAAGTGGAAGGTGGGTGGCCTCTGCTAGGTCATCTCGACCTATTCGGAGGATCTCAGCTTCCTCACATAGCTTTGGCTTCCTTGGTTGGCAAGTATGGACCAATCTTCACCGTCAATATTGGCATCCACTCCGCTCTGGTGATAAGTACTTGGGAGGCGGCCAAGGATTGCTTCACCACAAACGATATAGCTATTTCCTCCCGTCCCGCTACGCTAGGGATTAAGCACTTGAGCTACAACTTTGCCATGGTCGGGTTTAGCCCTTACGGTCCATATTGGCGTGAAATTCGCAAACTGACATCCCTCGAGCTACTCTCAAACCGCAGGCTCGAGCTACTGAGAAACGTTAAAGCATCCGAAGTAGAGATGAGCTTAAAAGAGCTGTACACTCTATGGAGCAACAGAAAAGAAGGGTCGGGGGAGCTTTTGGTGGAGATGAAGCAGTGGTTTGGAAGTTTGACTCTAAATGTGGTTTTTAGGATGATTGCTGGAAAGAGATGCTTTATGAATGGGGATTTGAGTGAGGAGAAGGAGGCAAGGCGGTGGCAAAAAGCCATGGGGGAGTTCTTTCATTTGCTGGGATTGTTTCTGTTGGGAGATGCTGTTCCTTGGCTTAGTTGGTTGGATTTGGGTGGACAGCAGAAGGCCATGAAGAGAACTGCCAAAGAACTGGACAGTATTCTTGCGGAATGGTTGGAGGAGCACAAGCAGAAAAGAACTAAAGGGAAAGATCAAGATTTCATGGATGTCATGCTTTCAGCCATCGATGGAGCATATGTTGCTGGCTTCGATGCTGATACCGTCATCAAAGCAACATGTTTGGTATATTTACAACAACGACCTCAATGGTATATGCTAAATTTGTTTTATTAATCACCAAAGTTTTGATTGTGCAGGCTATGATTGCTGGAGGGAGTGACACAACCATGGTGACCCTGACGTGGACACTCTCTTTGCTTTTGAACAACCGCCAAGTTTTGAAGAAAGTTTATGAAGAACTTGACCAGCATGTTGGCAAAAGAAGACTGCTGAATGAGTCAGATATAAATAATCTGGTGTACCTGCCGGCCACTATTAAAGAAGCAATGCGTTTATGCCCACCTGGACCACTCTCGGTCCAGAGGGAGTTTACAGAAGACTGTACTGTAGGAGGGTACCAGGTTCCAAAAGGCACATGGCTGCTAGTGAACCTGTGGAAGATCCAAACTGACCCTCGGGTTTGGGACGACCCGATGGAGTTCAAGCCAGAGAGATTTCTCACTACCCATAAGGATGTTGATGTTAGGGGTCAGCAATTTGAGCTGATGCCGTTTGGGAGTGGTAGAAGAGCATGCCCTGGGATAAGTTTTGCTCTTCAGATGACGCTTTTAATCTTGGCTAGTTTTCTTCATTCGTTTGATGTCACGACCCGAGGAAATGCACCAGTTGATATGACTGGAAGCGTTGGACTTACTAACACGAAACTCACCCCTCTTGATGTCCTCGTCAAACCACGTTTGTCTCCACATCTTTATGAATAAGTTCAGAATGAGAACATAGCTATGTGTGAAAATAAATACTGTGATATAAAACAAAATGCACATATGCATATATGTTCTGAATGTATTAAGCTAAAAAGCTTGACTTTACTAAATCTATCTTCTACTTATGAGCTTCATATTCGTAAATCTTCCACTCATATATAAGCTTGATGCGTTTCCTCTACTTTTGACAAATGGGTTCCAATTCATGCACGATGGAAAGAGTAATAGATGAACAAGAAGAAAATTAATCAAGAGAGAACAGGACCAGCTTTCCCATGGCAAAACATTGAAGGATAACGCTTGGTATAGCCCTAGAGAAACTAGACAGGTGAGAGAATGAGAGAGAGAGAGAATGGGCCCCAACACATGTTGGTCTTTAGCTACGGGGATAATGATAATAGGAAAACGCTGTGGACATAAATTGGTCGATGTTCCACATCAAACGTAGACATCAGCCCTTTAGCCAGTGAAACGCATTTTTCGCTAGCCGATCATAGTTCAACCAATCAACCTCATGAGTTGCAAAATGGATAATCTCCTTCTTTAGCTAAATTCAACATGAATACAATTAGACATGGCATTCGTGTCGTGTTATCAGTATTCGTGTCGTTTTCGTGTCAACCCGTTTTTTTTAACGGGTTGACACGACACGACACGATAAGAAAACGGGTGGAAAATATCAAACACGAACACGACCCGCTCTAATTCGCGAATCACACGACACGACCCGTTTCACCCGTTAAGAAAATAAACTTTTTTAATAAAAATTTAAAAAACCTATATTTTTACATGCCCACAAAATCAAAATCATTCCAACAAAAGCTAATATTCTTGAATTTAATCCAAACTTCAACATCAACATCCGTGAACATGATCCATCATAACAAAAGGAAAAGGCAAAATAAATATGAAGTAATCCATGAAGCTCTGCACACAAAAAAATCCATTAAGATGATCCAAACTTCAACATTTCACCATTGCAATTTTCCTGAAAGAAAAAAAAAAGTAACTATGAGAAAACAATTATTGATAAATATTATATTGATAAAATATCAATTACTCATCAATACCTCTCATCAATCTTCAAGAGAGATAGTATTGGAGCTTTGTCCTGATCTAGTATCTTGACAAGTAAGTTTGAAGATATCTTCAGTAAGGTTTTCCACACTAGCACTCTCTTCCTCCATAGCTAAGCATTGAAAATCCGAAAGTTACAAAACATTCACATAATGAAAAAAAACAGAAAATAAAACACTAGTTTTAAGTTATATAAAATTTACCTCCTTTGCCAAAAAGCCAATCTCGAGTACACAACAAAGCTTGAACAATTTCTGGCAATAATAAAGTACGGTATTGATCTAGTACTTTACCACCAATACTAAAAGCGGATTCCGATGCAACCGTAGAAATAGGAATTGTTAACACATCACGAGCTAGATTTGAAAGTATCGGATAATGAAAATGCTCCATTTGCCACCAAGAAAGAACATCTATGTCTTGCTTTCTATCTAGTCTTTCCTCATCCAAATACTTATGCAATTCATTTTTCCTACTTGTACTTGGACCATTTTTGTAACTATTATCAAAATCCTACATCATACAAAATGAAACATGCAAATATTAGAAATGCCAATGATTGTTTTGTATAAGGTGAGTCTCCAATCCTTACATACTTTTCATCTCAATCAATGTTATGTTAGCTTGATATGCACTAATGTTCCAATGATCTCACTAATTCTCTTCGTGATAAATATTTCTACCCCAAAATTTAAAGCTGCTTTACAAATTCTTTGGCTCAAAGACTGGATATAAAATGATAACGACATTGCGAAGTCTCTGGAAAACCTAGTTAAGGCCCTTAAGAAGACTAGGTTCCTCAAGTGCAGATGTTCTGAAATCCCAAGGAATCTTTATGCTCAATATTTTTAATCATGTTTTTTATGCCAATCCCACCTGTTTAGAGGAAAACAAAAGCATTCGCTCACCATATAATCATAAATATATTGGCTTTGAACAAAAGGAAACAGTGCATGTATGTAAGAATGAGACATACCTAACATCAGTGAACTCACAAATATTGTGAAAGCTAGAATGAAGATAATCAAAGATGCTCTTCCTAATTTCTTAATCACCTTTCCTGCCACATGTTGCCCTGCGATTGCAGAAACAGTAGTCACAGCAGCAAAGTAGAGAGCTGCAAGAGAATTACAATGAAAGAAACCAACATTTCTTTTAATAGATAAAATTTCTTGTAAACATCCATTTGTGTAGAGAATGTCATGGCTAAAATTTCAAAGAAAACTTGAATGGCTAAAAAAGTTACCATAAGGAACTGGAAAGCGGTTTAGGAGGTAGTATTCTACAACAGACATGGATGAAGAGAATGTCATGGCAAAGGTGGCCGTGGCACTTGACACCTATATGAAAGTTCTCATCACAAATAAGGACTTAAGGTATCAGATAATTACTTAAAGAGAGAATAGTTTCTGATGGATGGCTTCTCCTCTTCAAGTGGTGGGTTAAGGAAGTGAAATTAGGAAAAAAAATGTGCATTATGGTGTAACTAATGTAACATGTGTTTTTCAAGCTGATTTTACTTCCAAGAAAAAATAAGTGTGCTTCATTATGTAATTGAATACTAAAATTGTGAGATAAACTCGAGAAAAACAAACATCAATTGTTAATTTTGAAGTATGAAATGTACCTGAGGAGGAATTCCCATCTCCAAAAACATTGGACCCAACATAAACGCTCCACCGAGGCCAAGCAATCCACCAAGCATACCAGCTGCCGTGCCACAGGCACAATAAGAAACAAGCTTGTACAGTGGCCACTTTGGGGTTTCTTCTCCCTTGGATGCAATTACTCTCCGGCCTTTGTACAATTTAACTGCCTGACATGAAGTTACACCAACAGCCACCGGAATCTGATAGATACAGGAAGAAAGGAAGAAAAAGAAAAAAGTTCTCATTATAATGGGATTCTTACTTAAGCCATATTTGCAGCCACAAGGAAGTTTGTCTTCTTGATAGAAGGAGCATGGAGGTACCTGCGAGAGTTCTACCAACCAATATGTCAGTGAACATTTTGCCACATAATTCTGTGTGAAAAAGTAGGATTTCGATCAATTGGATTTCTTAATGCATAGAAGTGAAGGGAAATTCCAAATAGTAAAGTTTCAAAGGAACATCAAATGCGTATGAAACTAGATAAAAACCTTAACAATCTGCAATGCCAGTATTATGATCCACACAGCAACAATTACTCCAAGTTCCTTCCAGCGAACATTATCAAGAACAGGAACCTGGGACGGTTGCTTAAGTCAGTCCTTAAAACCATACATAAAAGAAGTTAAGCTTCATATATTTTACCGCTGTTCGTTCAGGTTCCTTGGTTTCTGTTAGAGTGCCATTGCTTGGGCCTCCCGGAATATATTTGTCTTCAACATCTTCATTAGTAAGAGCAAATTAGACTTGCAATATGTATATGTCGGAGTTTGAATAGGTCATCAAGAAATGATAGGCCAACCCACCATTTGATTGCAACTGTTTTGAAGCATCAAACATGTTCTAAAAATAATGAAACAAGTTGAAGTATTAGATGGATTAGAAGTGCAGAATATACAATCAACTTGAACAACAAAGAAAAGTTTAAAGCCCGCCTTTTTAGTTATAGTTTCTCTTTTCCATGTCTCAACACCCTTGAAGAACGACTTAGTTGATACCCCTGCAGATCACGACCACTCAAGGAAGTTCTCGAAAGATGTAAAGGAAGAAGATTTGCAGCTTAGAAAATTGTTACCTAAGAGCACAATAAATAGTAGGATGGTGATCATCCAGTCAGAAAGAACCACATTCAAAGAAACGCCAATGCTGATCCCAAGAACCAACACAGGTTGGAAAAGAAGCGCGAGATCATAGTCAATGATGGGCAGGTCAAGTGTAGGAGTAGGATGCCTTCGCCTTAAATTATACATGACCGTTGCAGTTGCTGTGCCCGTGATCATACCTGACTGACCACAAAGAAGCAAAATTTAGGTGTTTGAACAGAAAAGAACAAGATGAATGAGATGAATTTAAAACTGTGACATATGAAAGTATATATATGTTCTTACATTTGGAGACTGCAATTGATGATTTCTGGTCAAATCCAATAATGAGGGTGAGCATTGGGATGAAAAAGCCACCCCCACCAACACCTCCCACACTCCCAAATGCTGCCCCAACAAATGCAATCATCGTACCCACCGCGATTTTCCAGCCAAATCTGATATCCTGTATATGATCATCACTACAAAGTTTGAACTATTTGGAAGCACCATTTAAGACCTGCCATTCAGTTTTACCTACTAAAATGTATTGAAAAAAATATGAGTTTTTGTTTGTTTGTTTACTGGTTAAACAGAGAGAACAAAAGGTATATATAACAGGGAGGTAGAAGATTTACAACAAAACAGTTTTTACATTCCAAATAGATCATCCTTGGGCAAGGCACATTTTCTCAGCAGCCTAACATGCATTTAGGCAACAAACCCAACAAAGGTAATAGAAAATAGGACTTACAGGCCACACATGCTTATAACCCAAGTGAGATTGAACCTCTTTCCCAGTAATATTCTGGCTTGAAGGTTGTGAGCCCAACATTTCTTCATGTGCTGAAACTGCTGCAGATGATAATGCTAATAAAACCAGAAAACCAACTCCAAGAGTTCCAATCTTACCAGCCATTTTCTCAGAACTTCCTCCTAACCCCAATGCAGTATAACCAAAACTATTACATATGTATAACAACGGGATCTAGCCCAGTGGAAAAGGCTTTGACTTGCACGCTAGTGATCTCAGTTTCGAACCCCTATGGCACGTTGGTAGTGTAGGTGTGAGGAACCCCTCTTCCTCACTTGTATTAAAAAAAAACTAATACATATATATTATAATTTATATATACTATGACTTGGATACAAAAGAATGTATGTAGATGTATCTACAGAACGTATAGCAGGATCTCGAAAATGAGAAACTTTCTGCTGGCATTGCCTTTGATTTAGTCTAATTTATATTTTTCAGATTCACTATGTGTATGCATGCGAATGGAAGAAAGATTTTGTGGGTTGACTGATATTGAGTGATGGTTGATTTAAGACACTCACGTACGACAGTATGACTTGATTAGCTACCAACTTTGAACCTCCCTAATTACTTCTCTCACCCATATATAATCACTGCTCACCCATACACATTTATTGCTCGGACCCTTTACCTCTTATATAACATATATGGAACTCAAAACTACTGGACAATTTTACTCTGAATTAACAAACGTTTTTGCCCCTTGACCAGGGAAAGGAATGGATTTCTATTTTGTGCAAATTGCTCCATTCGGACGGAATGTATTTGAAAGAAAGGATTTGGATTCGACAATAAGGCTATAAATTTTCTATAAAAAAAGCTATAAAACATTAGACTGAATGTTTCTAAGCTTATAGTGTTCTAACATTGGACTAATTAATACCAGTTTCTAAGCTTATAGGTTTCTAAAATCAAATAATCTGAGCTACGGACTTAGGATCCTTGACTGCACATTCTCTCAAACCCAATGTACTCGTGCTCAATTTGCTTAACCATGTTTGCTATGCCAACTCCACCTGTTTAGAAGCAAAAACTATATATGTTAGCAGAAAATTCATATCTTGAGCTTAACATGTGGTTCAAAGTAAAAGAAGAAAAGAAAAAAATAGAGTTTGCATGGGTAAATGACACTTACCTAAGGAAACTGTACTTACAAGTGTTGTGAAAGCCAGAATGAAGATGATCAAGTGTGTTCTTCCTAAGGCTTTGATCACCTTTCCTAAAAAATGTTGCCCTATGATGGCAGAAAGAATTGCCGCAGCAGCAAAGTAGAGAGCTGCAGAACAATTACAATGGCAGAAGCCAGCATTTATTTGAAAACAGAAATTGCCTTCGAAGCACAAGTAGTGATTAATTTATGAACAGAAATGTGAATGGCTAAGAAAGTTACCAAAGGGAATCGGAAATTGTTTTAGGAGGTAAAATTCTACAACAGACATGGATGAAGAGAATGTAAGGATAAAGGTGCTTGTGGCACTTGACACCTGCAGAAAAGTTCTCAACAAGGTAATAAAATGATCATCATATTTTGTTAGCTTTTACTCTGAGGGGTGGAACTAATAAGAAGTGAATGCGACAAGAACAAATACTTTAGAATTGTGAGAGGCACCCAAAGAAAAACAAACTCAACTACATCACTTATCAAATGTTGAAGTATGAAATGTACCTGAGGAAGGATCCCAATCTCCAGAAACAGTGGACCCATAATGAATCCTCCACCTAAACCAAGCAAACCGCCAACTATTCCACCTGCTATGCCACAGGCACAATATAAAACAAGCTTGTGCACTCTCCAGTTTGCACCTTCTTGTCCACTGGATGCAATTATTCTCCGCCCTTTGTACAGGTTAACCGCAGCATATGACTTGCTCCAACAGCCACTGGAATCTGATTGATGCAGGACAAAAGGAACAAAAAGTCCTTAGTTGAGGTACATATTTCACAATCGCTAATTTCAAGCACAAGGAAGATTGTTTTCTTGATACAGGGAGCATGGAAGGTACCTGTGAGACATCTAGTAACCAATATGCCACTGAACATTTTGTCACCTGTTTCTGCGCCAGCAAAAATAAGTTTCCCATCAACCGGCTTCTTAATGAATATAAGTTAATGGAAATTCCAAATAGAAAGTTTCACTAGACAAACCATAGCAATCTGCAATGCAACTATTGCAACCCAGACAGCAGCAACAACTCCAAATTGCTTCCAGCAAACACTATCAAGCAGAGAAACCTGGGGAGTTCAGAGAAGTCAGTCTATAAAAACCATGCATAAAGTTTAGCTTCAAAACTCTAACCCTTGCCTTTTTAGCTTCCTTGGTTTCTGTTGTGCCATTGCTTGGGCCTCCAGGAATGATTCTTTCTTCAACGTCTTCATTTCCATCACCTAACTAAGGAGCATGCGTTTTAGCCTAGCAACTGATAGTTCAAATATATCTGCGTCAAAACAGATGAAAGACATAATACCGAAGTGAAAAATGATTGAGCAACTCACCATTTGGTTGCAAGTGTTTGGAAGCATCCAGTAAATTCTGAAACCAATAAAGCAAGGTGCAATTGAGATGGATCAAGTAATGCAATCCCAGAATATACAACTAGTCTAGAAACAAGCAAAATCCAAAGACCACCTTTTTAGTTATAGTTTCTTCCTTCCACGTCTCAACTGCTTTAAAGAACGATTTTGTCGTTGGGCCTGCAGTTATATCATACATGAGGAAGTTGTCCAATTGTGAACGGGGAAGGTTGCAGCTCAGAAAAGTGTTACCTGTAAGGACAATAATCAGTAAGGTGGTGATCATCCATTCAGAGAGAACAACATTCAATGAAACTCCAATGCTTATCCCCACCATCAGCATTGGTTGAAATAGAAGCACAAGATCATAGTCGATGAGGGGCAACTCGAGTGTCGGATGCCTTTGCCTTAAATTGTAAAAGATAGTTGCAGCTGCTCTCCCTGTGACCACACCTGACCAACCGGACAGAACATTCAAAATAGCCTACAGTTGTTTAAATGGAAAGCAAAAGGTAAATTAACAGACAATTTTTCTATGTATTACCTTATAAGACCAATTAAAACTAATAACATACACATAATTAAGGCAAAAACAAATTAAACCTATCAGGATGTAAACTTAGACATCAGTTTTGGAAAACAAAACAGAAAATATTGACTGATGCATTATAAAAATTTCATTAAACATGTCCAGAACTCATTAGGAATTTAATAACACACCCAATAAATGCTAATGCATAACATTCAAGCAGAGAAAGCTAGAAATTCTTACAACTATGAAACTCCAATCTAAAGTTTTAGAAAGTTGGATAGTCTTGGGGGTGACTGAAACTGTAAATCTGTGGAATTTCATAAAATCAATAATGTTTGAGTTGAAAGTGAAGATGTATGAGGCTTGTTCAGAAGGTGAAAACATAAAAACATGTGATCAAAGTACTTAAAAGTTACATGTTGATATTGCCGTTGATGATTTCTGATCAAACCCAATAATCGGGGTGAGCATTGGAACAAAAAAAGCCACTCCCTCCAGTACCTCCCACGCTCCCAAATGCTGCCCCAACAAATCCAATAATTGTACCCACCAAAATTTTCCAGCCAAATCTCATTTCTTGTGGCAAATTTTAATTATTTCTAACACTACGTACCACATTGTTTAGTAAGTACTATAGCTAGAGTTTCACATGGTTTAATTATTTCAAATTTATTATTTGTACAACTGAGGTGGTTGGGAGTCGGCTAGAATAATCGGTGGAGGGCTGACGCCGGCAGCGAGAGCCAAACCCTCCCTTTTCTTTTTAATCTATGTTACTTTGGTTGTATTTTTTTTTTATTCAAGGAGAGGGAGATTCAAATTTGGAACGACTTAGACATTATTATTTGCTGATAAGGACATTATTAGAGAAACTATATTATTAGAGAAAAGAGTGAATAAGGACATTTGAATGGACACATTCTATTTAGCACAAAATGCAAAGGTAAAAAGTTGCAAGTGATCAGTCATGTTTTTTTCTTTTTTTTTGGGTCAAACCCTGCAAAGCATTATACCTTCAAATTCCATTCACAAAATGCACTACAATCTTTTTTCTTCACCTTTTATTTAATTTGGTCCTTTAGCCCTTGCCTACATTCAAACCCCTAAAAATGCAAAGGGCCTGTATTAATTCGGTTGAAACCTAGGAATAATTTTTTTTTTTGGCCCTTACGCAAATTTTTTAAAATATAAATAAGATTTCAGAATTCTAATAGTTTGGAACTCTGGAAACTAATACAAGTTATTATCTGTTGTGTTTTACTTATGGCAAAAAGTCATTTTTGACCTATGTAGTTTTCATGTTTTACTATTTTGATCCTCGTAGTTTCAATTTTGTCAATTTTGTGCTTGGAGTTTTAAATCCCTCGCAATTGAAGGACACATTACAAATTATGTCAAATTCCTTCTAATTTCGTCCAAAATATTGAAGAAGATAAGTCCTACATCGGAAACTTGATTAAATAAAATAAAAGATATAATAAATGATTCCACTACTAATATCACCGAGGCTTTTTGTGATAAAACCCTACACCTACTGAGTTTTGTAGGTGGTTAAGTTGGGGACAATATCGGTGATAGTCATGACAGAGTGGTTAAGTTGGGGACAATATCGGTGATAGTCATGACAGATGGTGGTAGTAGAAGTGGTTAAATCATGTCTTGAGAATAAAATCAATGAGTTTTTGAATACACCCAAACTTTTATGAAGTTTTTTAAAGTCGTAATTGAATACATCCAAATTTGAATGGATTTTAAAAAGTTTGAATTGAATACACCCAGAATTGAATAGACTTCTATAAAATCGTGATTAAATACACCTAAACTTTTAAACTTCTTTAAATCTTTTAAAATCTAAATTGAATACATCCACTAAGGAAGAACAATTATATCCATGATGTCACTGACATTCAGACCGTAATTCCTGAAAAATAAAAAATAACAGTTTATGGTAAATAAAAAAGGTTCAAACGGTTCATTCAAAATTTGTAGTACAAAAACACTTTTTAACAACACGTTTACAAAAAATCTCACAAATTAGAACCCAAAATGTGAAAATCATTTCTCCTCTAATCCCTCCCTCGTAAAATTGTGTCTTTTTAACTTGCCGTTTCGCAGCAGAACTCAAATTCAAATTGTCAAAGCTCGAAGCACCAGCGACCAGACATAAACCAAACCATCAACCTTTTGATTGAATGCAGCCAAGACCAAAACCAAACTAATCTTAAGCACACCACCAACAACAACGACCACATCAACTGCGTCATCACTGACAGACCAAAAATTGTGACCATTTAATAGGCCACACCTAAAATGAGATCCACCTCCCCATTTAAACCTCTCAACCAACAGCTCAGGTCCCTCTGCTCTTATTCCCCTGCTTTGCGTCTCAAGGCCTCCTGCTACTTCAAAAGGACATATCATTTTCTCTGCTTATCAGAATCTCGCCTTTTCTCTTGTAAGTTCCTACTTTTATGTTGTTTAGCCCACAAGATGTTTGCTTTTTGGTTGCTGAGAAAGTTAGAGAGGGGAAGTTTTAAGATTGTCTTGGGTTTTGGAAAAATTGAGGGACTAGACTGAATAGGATTTGGTTTTTTCTTTTTTGGTTTCCTGGGTTGTGCATTGCGAAGGGTTTTCATGTTCCTGTGTTTTCACTCGTTAACCAAACAGAGCATTGATGCGGTTTTTGTTTCTTTATTGATTTTTGTTATTGTGTATTAATGTTCTTTGAGTTGGGACTCCAAACTGGACAAATTCCTTTTCTTTTCCCAGGAACACTTAGAATGATTTGTAACCTCACTTCATATATGAAATCATGATAACAGAATTTCAGTATTGAACTCCTATATTTTGACCCAATTAATAAAGCCCTTTACATTTTAGAGGTTTAAACCCTGGCAAGGCCCTGTGATCGGAGAAAAATAAGATAAGAAAATGGAAGTTGAATGTTTCTAGTTGATCAAAGGCCTGCATTCCTTTCTATATGACAATTGGTGGTGTATCTATCGTGTGCATCTTATTTAGCAGATGTATGGTTTAATCACGTCTGGTTACTGATATCTTCTATCAGCTGTACTGATCACTTGAAATTTTTACTTGTCCCTTGGATTTCCTGTTAAACACAATGTGCCTCTTCAAATGTCCTTAGCTCAACTATAGTAAATATGATGGGAAATTCGGTTTTTAGGTTATAGACTGTGGATTAAAATTCTGAGATATAACCACAATTAGTAAAAGACTCCTCATTTTGTGTTTCTATCTAAGAAAGTTGCACTTGCAATGCTTGTTTGTTGATAGTTTTGTTGCAAGGGCTGAATGAATCATTGTGCTATGCGCAGCTAGAAGCTAGATGTATATTTGATTATCTGCTCTTTTTTGTTTTCCAATCCCTTACAGCATTGCAATCTGGTTCATTTATGGAGGCGGTAAAGGTAACTAATCAAGGGTCTGCAACTCGTGACAGTGTTGCTATTAGATCTGATCACAAGAGTTACAGTTACAATCAACTAATCTCTTCTGCATCAAGTATATCTAGCTTGTTATCTAGTCGTCACTTGAACGCAGTGAGTTCTAGTTTTTTTTTCAATTTTTTTATTTCAACATTTATAGTTTCTTTCCCACAATATTTTCTCTTATTCTTTAGTGTCTTTGGCATACAGACTTCCGAAGCAAGTAAGTATGAATCTCCTTCAGCAGCAATTGATTGTGGAAGAGGACAAGGGCATCTTGGAGGGGCTAGAATAGGAATTGTGGCTAAGCCCTCAGCTGAATTTGTTGCTGGTATACTTGGGACCTGGCTTAGTGGAGGTGTTGCGGTTCCACTTGCTCTCAGCTATCCTGAAGCTGAGCTCTTGCATGTGATGAATGATTCAGTGAGTCCCCAATATCCCCTTCGTTTTACTTTTCTTTCTTAGTGACTTGTGTTTTTCTCAACACTATTTATTGAGTTACTAGTTTTAATATATGCAGTAACTAGTTTTAATACATGTTGCCATACCTTATCTTCATTCTATATTTTTCTATTTTATTTTTGGCATAAATTCTGTAGGCCTCAAATGATTATCTGGTTTACAGGATGTCTCCATGATTCTGAGTACTGAAGATCATCAGCAACTTATGGAAAATGTTGCTGCTAAATGTGCTGCTCAAGTTTCTCTTATTCCACCCGTTCCTAGTAGTTCTTCAGAAAAAAGTGCAGATGGTAATTTACAAGCTGGAGAAATAGACGCAGATAGAATTTTTCACCGGAATAAAAAGCAATCAAGTAAGAGAGATTGTGTGCCTTTAAGAATGTGCAAATTTATATCCTGTATTGGGAATGCTGCAGGAGTTAATAATAAATTTTGATTATTGTGCTGTCATTTTTTGTTATGAAGGTGCGGATCCTGCATTAATTATATACACTAGTGGCACAACAGGAAAACCTAAAGGAGTTGTGCACACGCACAAAAGCATCAGTGCACAGGTATGTACCCCATCTATCCTTGCAAGCAAAGATTTAGCTATATTTCGTTCTACCACTAAAATAGTTTCAGGTGAGGTGTAGGATACATATGTCACAATAAGGGTCTTCATTATAATGGACAACAGATGATGTAATATAATTTTTATATACTGGATCACTGTTTTAGAAACATTTTCTCTTGATTAGTAGGCATCTGTAGTTTAGGGGTTTGTTTGTCAAGTTTGGCTATTTCTTCTAAGAAGTCTTCTTTGATGTTAGCTCTGCAATGCATCTCTTTTCATGTGGGCTACTTGTCCACGGACATGTGTTGCAAAGAAAAAAAAAACATCTCTTGGTGTTCATTTATTGTTTCACTTTTATGCGTTATAACATTATAAGTCATGTAATGGAGGTATTCTTGTAGGTCATGCACTATTTTCCTTGACTCTAGCGTCTCTATTCCAAGTTAACTATGGTTGACTTTTGTCCTGATGTTGACTCAATTTCAGGTCCAAACCTTGGCAGAAGCTTGGGAGTATACATATGCTGATCAGTTCTTGAATTGTCTACCACTACATCATATCCTTCTACTTTTATGTACTTGCTTGCAAATTGTACTGTTTCCATATGCAGTCTCAGCTTACGTTTAGTTGATGTCTTCTGTGTCTTCCTTTTCTGTTAGAAACTTGATTGGAAATTCTAAGTCGCACACTGAAATTTATCCTTGTTGGTTTATGGCTTTGATGATTGATTGAAACATGTTATCCTTAACCTATAACATACATGTTCATGGGCTTTTCAATGCTGTACTTGCCCCCCTCTATGCTGGTTCGACGGTAATATACTCTCCTTTTTCTGTTTTCCTTGGTTGCCTTGACAACTGAAGGCTTTCACCATTGTTTTTCCCTGGAACGGCTTTGTTTGGCTTCATGAGTCTTGCTCAGCTACTTATTGTAATTTAATTTCTTCTGTTTATGTTGTTGAAGGTTGAGTTTATGCCAAAATTTAGCGTGAGGGGTATTTGGCAGAGATGGCGTGAATCATATCCAATAAATGGAACTAAGGCAGCTGATGGCATAACTGTGTTTACAGGAGTAAGTCTACTCTGTATGTGAAGGATGTTTTTGCTAATATGAAAATCTATTGTAAGTTAGAACATATTATAATTGCACTAGAATACAAATTCTTGGGAAAGCGTCATATTCTAAAAAGCAGGTATCTCCTGCTTGTTAGTTGATTTATTGGTTATATAATCTTCAATACGTGAATTGAAGGTTAAACATGCTATGCATCTACTGCATCTCTCATTGTACTGATTTTAGATGCGAAATACTTATCTTAATTTAGTTAGACTGCAAGTTAAGTAGCTTGTATTTGTGTAGGTTCCGACCATGTATACTCGATTGATACAAGCTCATGAAGCAATGGATCCAGAGCTAAAAGCTGCCTCTGCCTATGCTGCAAGACAGTTGCGTCTTATGGTAAGTAGCCTGAAAGCTTTTTCTTTCCCCAATAATGGTTTTGTATCTATATTGTAAACAGGAAGTAAGATGCTTTTGTTTGATTATTGGATCTTTATCGGAAATACATGTAAAAATCTACTCTTTAAATACTGTCTGAAAATTAATTGTAAGGTACTAATATGGGGAATGATAATTGTGAGAGTATTTGTATCTACACAAGTTTGTAGGCTCTCTTTCCATTACTACAGCATCCCTGGTGGTAGTAGAACTTTCTCCATTCTTCTGGTTTACATGAAAGGTAAGGCAACAAAAAAGGACACCATGAATGTGGGATTTTATCCCAGGTCTTTTCAGATAACATCAGGATACATTATCAGCTAAGTTAATTAGCTCCTGCGGAGAACCACCCAATGTTATCATGAAAATTGGCCTTTACATTCCTCTATATTAAAGTCTATGGTGAATCCTATACCCATGACTAAGAAACTTATTTCTTTCTCCCAGATGTGTGGTTCCTCTGCACTCCCTCAACCTGTAATGCATAAATGGGAATCCATCACAGGACATCGTCTTTTGGAACGATATGGCATGACAGAGGTAAGTGATATTTAGTTTAAATTACTTTGAACTAGTTTTCTCACTCTATGAAGAGAGTGTGTGTATCCAAAAAATAAAATTTCTTATCATATATATGGTTTTTGATGTTTTTAGTTTGTCATGGCAATATCAAACCCCTTAAGAGGTGAGCGGAAGGCAGGGACGGTTGGAAAACCATTTCCAGGTGTGGAGGTAAGTAGGCTACAGGTTATGAAATGTACTTACGGCAGCAATTTTACCATAAGAAACTTATGAAGGAAGCTTTTTGCATGCAGATTTTAATAATTAGCCCTGATGCTGAAGGGAACCACTTAAAATAGCAAAATCTTTAGACATTTAGTGCATGCATGTTTTAGATGTTAATTGACAAAGACTATATTCTGGTCCTTGAAACAGCTTATAAATTGTAGAGTTAGGAAGCTGGTGTACTTTACTGGTGATGTGTCTCATAATTGACATGGGAGTGTTTTTCTCAATAAAAAGTAACTACAAATTAGTATCTATATATGTATGTTTATAAGATCTGTATTTGTTATAGGTAAGGATTGTTGCAGAAGATGACAGTGGAAGTGATAGTACAGGCGTGGGAGAGCTTTGTATCAGAAGCCCTTCAGTATTCAAGGAATATTGGAAACTTCCTGAGGTAATTTCTGATTTCAGAAATTTGATGCCACCTGTGATAACAAACCACACATACACACGCACACACCTGCATTTATGTTTGTGAGGTGTGCTTTTCTTTTAATTGAAGAATGGAACATGGAGTAATGAAATTCTACATTTTACGTATATGGCATAATGAAATTCTGAAGAATATCAACAAATTACTCTTACGACATTGTGGTCATTGTCTAGGTAACCAAGGAATCATTTACAAGTGATGGGTTCTTCAAAACTGGAGATGCTGGTACAGTGGACGAAGATGGGTACTACATCATATTGGGACGTAAGGATACCTAGAACTCATGTGCATGATACTCTTATTGATGCATTCCTTCAAGTTTGTTTTTACCAGTCTCAGATTTTGATACTTCTGGTTAGCAATGCAGATACTTAAAGGACGTCTAACTGAGAACGAATTCTTCTTTCTTCTTCCGTATTTTTTTGATGACATGTATCAGGTACTAGTGCTGATATTATGAAGGTTGGTGGATACAAGTTATCTGCATTAGAAATCGAATCAGTTCTTTTACAGGTGGATTTTTGACCTCTATTCCAGTTTTCTCATGGATACTCTATGATTTTGTTCTTTTTCTTTGTAGGTCTTATAAAGAAAAATGAAAAATTGAAGTGCTCAATGAACGATTGAATTTTTCTAACTAAAATCACCCCTTTTATGTAGCACCCGGCTGTGGAGGAGTGTTGTGTGTTGGGCTTGCCAGACGAAAACTATGGAGAAATTGTTTGTGCAATAATTGTGCCAGAGGTTGAAGCGAAGAGGAAACAAAAGGAAGAACTGAGACCTGCTATAAGCTTGGAGGATCTATCTGCTTGGGCAAAAGACAAACTTGCACCATACAAGGTATTACTGACCATCATTCACTTTTTCTCTTCCTCTGGAGTTTTTATGATCAGTCCTCTTCAGTTATCAAGTTATAAACATTCTGTTCTCATGAATAATAACTTCCAAATCCTCATCACATTTTTCAAACAACACAACTATATTCTCAAATGAGCACTACAAATAACTGCATTACATTTTTCCAGATACCGACACGACTGCTTCTGTGGGATTCACTACCTCGGAATGCGATGGGAAAGGCAAGTTACTTTTACATTTCCTTATTTGCTAAGCTACAAAAGCATTGTTTATTTATTTGTATTTACATCGCATAAACTTGTAAGGTGTACTTACATTGCACATCTGATTGCAGGTGAATAAAAAAGAGTTGAAGAAAACTCTGGCTTCTGATTCATAGACTTGATTGCAGAACAGAAAGAAAGGAATTAAGAATTCATCGTAGGAAGTATCCTTGTCATGCAGTTGTGGAACGTGACTGATGAATGTCTGGTAGGGTAGTCTAGATAAAGTGAATATGATGCAGCGAGTTGAGGGAAATCAATTGTTGAAGCTCTTTGCAGCTAATCCACAATTTTTTTTCTGTATAGATTTCTGAATAAAGAATAAACTTAGAATCAGTATGTAAAGACGAAGTTAAAAATATCTAATTGACCTCATCTCATTTAAAGCTAGATCCTTTGAATCAGCCTTTGAATTAGTTACAATGTTTAAACTTAAAGCTTGCATATTTTGGACTCTCCTTCTCTCCTTCTCTCTTTGGTTTCTGTTTCATCGTAGGAAGTATCCTTGTCATGCAGTTGTGGAACGTGACTGATGAATGTCTGGTAGGGTAGTCTAGATAAAGTGAATATGATGCAGCGAGTTGAGGGAAATCAATTGTTGAAGCTCTTTGCAGCTAATCCACTTTTTTTTGTTTTTTTTTGGTATAGATTTCTAAATAGAGAATAAACTTAGAATCAGTATGTAAAGACGAAGTTCAAAATATATAATTGACCTCATCTCATTTAAAGCTAGATCCTTTGAATCAGCCTTTGAATTAGTTACAATGTTTAAACTTAAAGCTTGCATATTTTGGACTCTCCTTCTCTCCTTCTCTCTTTGGTTTCTGTTCTGAGCTTTTGCCCCCATCTCACCCAAATCATAATAAGATACATCAATTTCCATGAGAATTGACAAAAGATTTGGGTTGCAAAACAGTCTTCATATAACTAAGATATCGTTATTACCATGTTACCATGTTACCCATCCGGACATAGAAAACAATGTTCTTACCCACGTAAGCACCTTGAACATTTTTAAGATTTGATTTCATAAATTTTGTATTGTCCATCTCTTCTCCAAATTAACTTGATGAAGATAATATTTTCCCGCATTGATTGTACAATCACTACTACAAAGCCGTAAATAGGGCCACAAATGATATTAGATTAGTAGTGATGACAAAAGTCACAGTGTACCTCGTGGTCATTTTGAACACGAATAAGGCATAAATCACGTCATTGTATTTCTTACGTGCTGCTGCTCATAAAGCTCTTTAACAATACGAAAATAATTCATTTTTATTTCCCAGCTGTGGCTAACATGCCAACTTCTTTTTTAAGGAAAAAAAAAAGTAATAATAAAAATAAATACAAGTACCAAGAAATAATTAATTTCTTTTAAAATCACTTTTTTGTACAACTTTTGAATATATACATCACAAAAACAATATGTACGTAGTTTACTGATTTGCAATACAGCGCACATACTTTACAACCAAATATTTCATAAAAATACCATCTCAAAATTCCCCTAGATCTGCATCATCTTCCCATTACAAAAAGAATTTAATTGAATTGAAGTGATTGTTTTCGCTTTCTGTCTTACATTTGAAGTGAAACGACACCGTATAGATGGACGAAGATGAGGCTGTTTTGGTAAAATCAAGTTGAATTAACTTTTGCTGGCAGTTGAAGAAAGGTTGGCCGGCCCGAGATTTCAAATTCCTGTAAGACTCTGACTGCTGAGCTTAATCTTTAAGAAGGAAGAAGAAGAAGAAGAAGGAATACGGCGACGTTTTGGATCGAGTGGGGGCGAAGAGGAGCTTAGCAAAATGGTGAAGGGACTGCAACTACAAGGGCAAAACCTGCCACCGGATTTGACCCAAGTCATTGATCAGCTGGAGCGCCACTGCTTGGCACCCGATGGTTCTCTCGTCTCCAAATTGTTGGCGAGTAGAATATATCCTATTCTATTTGGGTTTTATTTATTTTTCCTTTTGTATAGATATTATGTAATTAGGATTCCACTTATTTCCTAATTAAATCCTACTAGGGTTTGTAACCTGTATTATAAATACCTCCTTTCGGAGAATGAAATATATCTGAAAATATTCTACCCATATTGTTTGACTTGGTATCAGAGCCAGGTTTCTGGTGACCTGTGTGTGTTGTGCCCACCCGTGTTCTACTGTGTGTCCTAATTTCTTTTTGAGGCAATTGCAATGGTGGAAGAGTATCAACAAGCAGTTTCGGTGGCCAATCTTGGAGGAATTCGAGATGTTCAGGGTTTATATCTGCAATCGGACTTGAAGAATCCTCCTCAGGTTTCAATGTGCCACAATCTTTGATTTTTGTTTTTTTTGTTTTTTTGTTTTTTGTTTTTTGTTTTTGAAGTTATTGATTTGGAAATGCATTTTACATCAAGTGTTGTCGAGTCATGATTTGGCATGAAATAGGAGAGACATCCATATCTTTAAGGTAAATAACTTTTAAGTTGGTGGGAAAGCACAGGGTGCCTGTGTTTTCCTGGTATGGGAGTTGATTGATTCCCTTCTCCTTGTTACAATTGAAGTAGAAAACAATAGGAAAAAAAATGTTTTCCTTTGGGTTAATATGAAATGGTACCAGTTCAGAATTAGTATTCCCTCAAAGAATGTTCATTTTTTATTTAACCATGATCTTAACAGAGATGCACTATGATAGACTTGTATGTTAATTCATCTTCAAAAGACAGCAGGCTAATTCAATCTTCATGGGATGCTCAAATGTACCATTAGTATTCTGTTCTTCACATCAAGTCTAAAACGGATGAGAATGTGATTTTCATGTTTATATCAGTTGTACGAGACATTGGAGCATCGCATGATTGTTGCGGAAGCAGCTCAAAGATTGAGGCTTCCTCTTATCTCCAAAGATGGTGAAATTCATGAGGAAGAAATTGAAAAATGCAGTACGATGTCACGCAGTTCCCTTGACAGTACCAGTACCAGCGTTACAATCAGCTCAAGTTCCAACTCAACCAATTTTAATACTGCTACTAGCACCAGTAGTGCAGCAAACAACAATCTTTCTCTTAGTGCTACTGATGCTGTGGAATCTGGAGTTGGTGGTGTTCCGAATCGCTTTCTTGGAATTACACCTGCATATTTATGGCAAACACAGCTCCAGCAAACACCATTGTCAATGGTACAATGTCCATTATGGTTCTGGCAACAGTTCACTTTGTCTTTTATTTTCCATTTTATTTATTAATATTTTTTTCCACATTCAAACGTATATTTTCTTTATAGTATCTGTTACTTTACTGTATATGATCCCTTAACATGAAGATCTAACTTTGGTGAAGCTGCTCCTTACATTTCTGATGCTTCAACTGCAGGACATGACAGAATATCAGTTGTGTCTTTCTCGGGAGATTGAAGTCCGTTTAGTAGCTAAATGTGATAAATTAGCCGATGCCTTTATAATGGATGACAATGGTCTCTCTCTCTCTCTCTCTCTCTCTCTCTCTCTCCATCCATATACACTAGACATGCACTTTTAAGGTTGATGATGCAATATGTACTAGACACATGTTTACCCATGCATAATGATAATTATTAAAGGTGTAACTAATTCCAATGCTTTTTTATGCAGACTCGTCATCTGGGCATCAGAATTCAAGTTCTTGCCTTCCAGAAAGGTTTGAGTTACTCTTTTGATGCAATTTTCGTTGTATGAGAATTCCCTTTTACATTGAGTAAGATGCTTTTTATGGATGGTTGGCAATCTTAATTCCAATGCTTTTGGCAATCAATAAATTTCTGGAAGCACTGTTCTAAATATTTTTCTAACAGTCTGATCTATTTTTGTGACACTTTTCTCATGACTTTATCAGGGTGAAGTTGATAATTGAGGAGATGGAAAGGGAGGAAGCTGCTCTACGGGAAGATCTATATTCTGCGGATAGAAAATTTGCTGAATATTATAATGTATGAAAATGAAAACAAAAATAAAACAAAGTTTTATGTTCCTGCAATTTCATGCCAGGTTCATTTTGTTTGTGTTTATGCCTTGGTTTTTTTTTTTGTTGCAAAACCTAGGTCCTAGAGCAGATACTGGGAGTGCTCATCAAACTGGTCAGAGATTTGAAGTTGCAACATCAACATAAATATGTAAGCTTCTAATGTCTGGGAGGGTTAATATTTTTTCAATGTTGTTGAGGGTTAATATGAGGGAGGCTCAAAGCTTCTATATTATTCTGTTTTCAATGTTGTTGAGGATTCTTGAACCTTTTATTAATAATGAATGATTTATAGGACGGACTGCAAAAAACATGGCTTTGCAAGAGGTGTGAGACGATGAGTGCAAAATTGAGGTCCGTTACATGGTTTTCTGTATTATAAATTTATAATTTTGTATTTCTAGTGTCAATGTTGCTTAATGTCTCACTTTCCATATGTTTATGAATTTTTTGTCTGTGATGCATCTTATGCAAGAAGACAAAGTTCACCACTCACCACTGACTGTATTTTTTTTTTTCATGTTTTGTGATCAAATCAATTAATGGGTTGAATGTAATGAGTATAATATGCCCCATTGTATTTCAGGGTTCTGGAGCATGTTCTCCTTCTTGAAACTTATACTAAGGAGTCAATACCGGCCCTACATAAAATAAGGTAGCTTTGATGACTTTGAAAGTATGTGCAGCTTACTAATTCCAGGGTTTTAACAATTTTATAACTCATTTCTAGGAAGTATCTCCTTGAAGCTACAGATGAAGCTTCAATCGCATATAATAAAGCGGTATGATATTCTACTTCTTATTTTTCTTCCCTTTCCTAAGTGGTTTCTGATAATTGATTGCCTTCATTTGTGTGTGGCCCAAAACAGACATTTTAACCACATCATAGCCTTCTAGCAGCACTGTAGACTTGTAATAATATATTTTGTTTGGGGATTACTTTTAGGTTGATTTGCAATGTTTACCTGTCTATTTGCCTTGGTTTCCTGTAAGTCATTATTGTTTTAAATCCTAATCTGCTATCTGTCAAGTTGTAAATTTCTTCAAACTTATTCGCTAGTAGATTTTTTGGGTTTTCTTAAGGAATTTTGATGAGATAAGGAACTTTCTCAATCTGCTTTTATTGCTATGTCACTTGTTACTGGTTATTTGTCATTGTAGATATTGTGAAGATGGGTCGTAAATACTTAATGGTCTGCACTATAATCAATGAGCCCATTTACAAAGCTGATGATAATTATAGAAAATGCTTCAGCTGCTAATAAATAGTTAAGATATGCTGAGCCAACTTTACTTTGACAACATGCATACAACTTAACCGTGTCACCCTTCTGCATCTCTCCTTCTGGTTTTCTTTATTTACAAAAGTCATCTTTTCTTAACAGGTTACACGTCTTAGAGAATATCAGGGTGTTGATCCTCACTTTGATTCAATTGCAAGGCAATACCATGATATTATAAAGGTAATAACAATGCTTACCGCAGTACATTTCCCAGTTCTCATGCTAATCTCTAATATCAACATCCCCTTACAGAAATTGGAAAATATGCAATGGACAATCGACCAAATTGAAATGGACCTGACACACCCAGATCACGTAAATGCATAGAACCTGCTGTATCTTGTTTGGTCTTGTTTTCTGAGTCCAAGCCTCCAATTGCTTCATCACTGGCCTGTTGATTGTTTCCTTAGGGAAATGAAAAACGCCTTCTGAATAGTATCATCATGCTTGTGACTTTCTTCTTTGTTTGACATTTGTGCTTATGGTTATAAGCTAGATTGGTCATAGACAGAGCTGATTTTTGAAATGTTGTGTATAATTATCTCCTTACAAGGAGGATACTCTGTAAATCATCATCACATTAAAAGAATTATAGGCATCTCGCCACGTTTTATGACCTTAGAAGCAATTTTAGTTTTGTGGCATGTGTAAGATTACTACTCTACCTTAATTTGTTAGTTGGTGCAACAAGGTCCGAGTCCTTTTTGTGGTGGTATAAACTTTCTGAGCATGTATACTATACTAACGTTAGTTTGATCAGTGTTTGTAGGTATATCATATGATTAATGGAGTCATGTTTGGTATTCAAGGGTGAATATATAATGGCATACAAAACCCCCAAATATGGAAAATAATTAATGACGTAAACAAGAACAACAAAACAATGATATTGATATGGTTTGGCAAAATCAAAGCATATATTTACGAGTACTACTAACTTGCGCTACAAGATAAAGAAATTATAAGTATACTTTTGCTCAATAGTCAATCTCTAACTCAAATTTATATATTTCCACTCAGACGTTCTTTGTATATCGTTTCTCAAATAAGTGATACCAATTTATGGTATTTGACATAAAAATTGGCAAAACTTTGTTAAGGTGAGAGAGAGAGAGAGAGAGTTTCAACTATGAGTCATTTACCTTCATGTGGATTGTTTGTCGTGATCATTTATGCTGCTCTATTTAGCTTTTTAATTAGCAGAAGAAATTTCTATAAAAAATTTAAAAATAAAAATAAAAGCAGAAGAAAATACTTTTTCTATTATTTTTCTTGTCAAATTAAAGATTAAATTTCATATGCACGTTATTCTTCTTGTCCTACCTACTGGTATCTATTTTATTTTCTTCTTTTTCTGACCCAACTAGCAATAAGTTTAGCAGTAATTTTAGCTACAATTATGATCAGTCCCATGCTAGATAGAAAGGCATGCGCTTAACAGAATCACTCTAAAAAATATTATTTTTTTTTTAAAAAACACGACCCCAGTAAAGCCGAGCGGCTATACTCTTTTAAAAAAAATATCCCGCGTATCGCCGCACGGCTATACTATTTTTTATAATAAAAAACCGTAGTATAGCCACGCGGCTACTCATTTTATTAAAAACAAAAACCGAATATAGCCGTGCGTCTATACTATTTATAAGAAAAAGAGGGACCCGCTTATGGCTAGCGCCCATTTCACCACGTGTCAAAAATAGAAATAATCTTACCTCTCACATTCTTTCAGTTATTAAAATATGGAATGGGAAAAATATGAATAAAATACGTACGTATTTTATTTGGCAATATTTTGGCAAATTACAACTGATAAGTTCGGCCACTATATAATATTTTGATATGATTTATTTAATTTATTTAATTAAATTTTTGTGTGTGTGTGTGTAAGACCATGAGAGCTGTAATTTTACGATCTGAGAAGTTAAGCACCGTCATCAAGCAAGCACCCTTAAGGAATGAACTCACTTGTTGGAAGAAATTCCTCGAGGTACGCTCGGCTATACTCAATGGCGGACCCAGGGATTTTTATAGGGGTAAGCTAAATAATTTTTTTTAGAGGAGATATATTATAAGCCTTTTTTCTCTTGAAACAAAAATGTTAATAAAATTTTATAAATCAAACAAAGTCACATTACAAGCAAATATAACACAAAGAAAGACAAAATATAAATAAAATCCACTTTTTTTGAAGAATGAATAAATAGTTTTTCCTCTCTTTTCTGGTCTATTATTATCATGTGACATGATACCCTAACAAGAAATACTAGACACCAAAAAATAAAAGCTAATTAATAATTCAAGTTGCAAAAATAAAACATATATCAACAATCTCCAAAAGTTTTCACCCAAACCCTAAATCATAAAAACATAACAACAACAATTAAAATTGGAAATTGAATATATATATATATATATAAAGAGAAAAACTTACGAAGATTGAAGAACCCATTGAAGATAGGTTGGTACAATTTTTTAGAGGAGGAGAGCTATTTCCTCTAGGCTCTCAAGGTTCAAATATGGCTTTTTGTGTGGCTAGAAGAAATTTTTTGATGTTTGCTCTCTATGGGTGTAGCCCAATATCCGTACGATTAGAATAGCTCAAGTTGGTAGATCCTTAGCGTGAGTTCTGCTTCTAATCAAATTTATATAGGTTTGGATTGATGTTTATTATTTCCTATATGCTTTAGGAGGAGTGGGCTTATTTTAAATAAAAGACTGAGCTATTATTTACTTTACTTAGATTTTGCTATTATTAGTTTATTATATTAGCGATAAAAAAGAAAAACAATGCATGTGTGGGCTATATTTATTTGGTGCAGTGGGCTAAATATTTATTGGAGTAGGAATAAGCTTATAAAATTAAACTATATTTAATGTTTTAGAAATCTTCCCCAAGGATAGAGCCCACTCTAGCCTAGGCATAAGTCCGTCCTTGACTATACTATTTATAAAAAAATGACCCTAATAAAGCAACGCGGCTATACTCTTTTAAAAAAAATATATCCCGAGGTGGCTATACTTTTTTTATAAAAATATAAAAAAATTTAGTCTACAAGAAAAGCATGATGGAAAAAGTTTCTATGGGACAAGTGAAGCGTACTATGTAGTACAATGAAGATAGAGATAGAGTTTATTTATTTATTTTGGCTGATAGAGATAGGATTTCAACATTTTTTGGGGGCTGAGATAAACATATCTAGCTATTTGTCTTTTTTGAAAATATTGGGCTGGGCATCAGCGCAGCCTGCCTTGTGGGTAGAATCATCCTTGGTGGGTTGGAGGTAGCTCAATGTCAAAATCTCTTCTTCCATTATATGATGGGAAAACTAAAAGCTATTATCTTCAAACTAGAAGCTATTACCATAAGTTTAGTTTCGTTTTAACACGCTAAAAGTCCAATTATACCCTTACAATAAAATTAACATAACAAAAAAATGAACCAAACTAGCACCTCCTGCCACCGGTGTTATCGCACCGCCACTTCACCGATCAACTAACTTTTTTTAGGTGAGACCCAAGGGTATCCACCGCCGACAGCAGTGACTAATCCCTTTCGCTGCGGGAGCTCTCCCAATGGAGATAAACGGCTGGCTACGAAATGCACTCCATTCCCATGGGCGGGGATCGAACCCCCAACCTCAACCGATCAACTAACTTTGATGTGCTTCCAGACTAGCTTTGCCATCTATCGGGCTTCGCCTCTATCTTTAGCCTTTGATAAGATTATATCGACACACCACATATTAGTAAAGCCGTCACACAATAATTTTTTGTTTCAGAATTATACAACTATAGAAGGATAAATAGGCCATTGACCCAAAAAAAAGAGAAGGGACAAATCGGTATGGCCCATTACTCAAACAAACACGGTATAGGCCACAAACTTGAATATGGGTAAGACCCGTATCTTTTGTGGGCCGCACAAATCCTGTCCGACATATTTTAAACCTTGGGCCTTATGTCCGGCTTCAGCTTTAAACAAAACGACAATGTGAGTGCGTGACCTAAACAGCCAGCGGATTACTACCCCAAATAATCGACGTCACGCTGAAAGCAACACAGTCATTATTAGCGTCGTCCAGATAAACTCTCTCTCTTCTTCCTCGTGCTGACTAAACTATTTACATAAAAATGGATCCGTCTGGCGCTAGGGCACATTTTGGCACACGTCACAAATAGTATAGCTGCCCGGCTATACTATTTTAAAAAAATAAAATGCATTGTCCAGATAACTCTCTCTCTTCTTCCTCGCGCCGAGTCTGAGTTTCTTTGGCTGTGTTTCTAGACATGGGGAAGAAGAAGAAGAAGAAGCCAGGAAAAGGCGAAGAGAAAGCAGTGAAAGCTGAGGAAAAGAGAGCTCGCAGAGAGACCAGAAGCTCTCACCTGAGGATGACATCGATGCCATTTGGTAATTTCATACTCGAACTATGCATATATATATATATATATATATATATATATATATATATATATATATATATATATATATATATATATATATATATATATATATATATATATATATATATATATATATATATATATATATATATATATATATATATATATATATATATATATATATATATATATATATATATATATATATATATATATATATATATATATATATATATATATATATATATATATATATATATATATATATATATATATATATATATATATATATATATATATATATATATATAAAAATCTGTCTAGGCGGCGACTAGGCGCTCGAAGGGCCGATTTTTCGCAATGCTTGTCTGTGATTCCCATATGTATGTCATTTTGTGCTTGTTAATTAGAGTTATGGATTATTTGAGAACAGTTGAAATAGTTTGTAGGAGTTTTAAACAGTGTTGGAAAAATCGGCCTAGGTGGCCCATTTTTTGCAATCGTTGTCTGTAATTCCCACCCAAGATTCCTTTTCTGTTATTGTTTTGAAGATTCTGCTCCCTATTTTCTATCTGATAGTTTATTTGCACCAAAGGTATGATGATTGTGGAAATTCAGAATTCCCATCTAGATTCATTGCAAGAATTTCCTAAATTGTATGTATTTTGCAAAGAGATGAGAACTTAAGGCTTTAATAATATATGTTACTGCCTCAATCTGAAACTATTATTCTACTCAAGTATCAATGGAAGGGTGTCAAGTTGGGAGGGTTGTTGATAAAGGATGTAGAGTTCCTGCTATTGATTCTCTGAGGGTTATTGATGGTTCAACGTTTTATCACACCCCGGGTGCTAATCCTCAAGCTACTGTCATGATGCTTGGAAGGCAATTATACTTGGAAAACATATCATATATACATAATCTTCACGAAACTCTTATACTAATTGCTGCTTAAACCTGCATTTTGGTTTCGTTTGTTGTGCATATGGTGCAGGTACATGGGGCGAAGGATTCTGCATGACTGAGATTAGTCCATGGATCAAAAAAGAAAAATTGATCTGGTCACTTATGTTTCTCAAACATAAAGTCAATTAGTGATTACTGGAATATATTTCTCTGAGACATTTGATTAATATTGTAGAGATTGGAACCTAAAATTTAAAAATCTATATAGTTGATGTCATGTTTTTTTACCTATCATCACATTTGGTGTTGAATTGATCAGATCTGGTATGGTTCAAGCAAAACTTTCTGTACTCAACTTGACTAGATTAGCCTTCCAGTGATTAAATATATGCCTTACTATTTAAACTAAATTATCTCTAAAAATAATTAGTTAGTTATTGTTTATTTTGTTAAGAGCGTAATTAGGAAGGAAATAGTAAGGAGGTGAGGATGACACAACACAACTGCAAGCACTTCCAGAACTTTTGATCACATAGGCTGCTCTAACTTCATGAAGTCCTTCAGGTAGGCCTTATTTTTCTTTAGTTGTGATGATTTTTTTGTACATAGTTCGCAAAAGAAAGATTTGAAAAATGATTACCAAATTAACGAATGAGGCATTGCGCACAATCATGGCATGGTTAGAAAGAGATACCCACTGGACTGAAAGTGCAGCAGATTAACTAAAGTCAAATTAATTTGGAGATCCTATAATGATGGCTCACTATAAAAGTGAGACTCTTTTGTATTCAGGACAGAGTTTACTAATATACAGACGTAGGCAAAAAAGAAAAGAAGACGAATAAGATTAGGATATACTGTTAGCCCTTCTTTCTCAGCCCCTTATAATAATACGGGGAGGCATCTCCTTTCATCTACCTTTTTCCTGCTTCAACTTCATTGCACATTTTCATGGACACAGAGAGTGGAAGAATCTCATTTGCTAGGAAAGAGCGCTTTCAAGGCTCAGATAAGGAGGAGAAAAATCTAGCAGCAGAATGAGCCCTGGCCCCAACAAAATCCCTGAAAAGCAGCCCTTGATGGATGTTCACAGCATAATCCTCAGGATATGCCATTTGTGCTTACTGGTTTATTCCATCTCTTGGAGTCTCTTTGAGCCCTTATATAACTTGTGACGGGCCATCATTGAAACACAAGCAGAAGCAGCTATACATACTAGAAGAAGTATACTTGTCAAATAAGCAAAGCAGTCATAGGGCTCCTCTTTCTTGGCAGGCACTGCTGACTGATGCAGCTACAAGTGTACAATCACTTTCATTGACCTGCCAAGAAGAGTTGCCCTGCAATTGCTTTGGCTTAATGAAATTTACAGTCTGTCTGATCATGCAGTAGAGCCCTGTCATGGAAAACATATACGGCAAGGTATAATATTAGGCTAGGCTAGCCAAGGATATATGTAGGTTTTGTCATATTTGAAAATAATGGTAGAGGTAGAGCTATAATACTGAAGTTATTTTTCTTGTACAAAGTTGTTCTGCTTTGTGACAAAACAAGCAGGCAAAGTGACTTTACCATGTGGCTTTGCACAATGCAGGGAAATAGTGTGATTTTATATAGGTGGAATTGAAGGTGGAAGCCATATATACGAGCAATTACTAATTTCTCTGATCCTTTTTGTCAGTTGTGGCCATATAGCTTTGTCTGAGAGGATGTTCTTGCTATGTGCTTAAACAGTGCATATAAAAATAAAACAATTATGTATAAAAGACCTGTAAGTTTCTTTTCTACAGCTATTTTTGACACCCAAGGGAAGTCTAGCTAACCAATCAAGCCACTTTTTCAAAGTAATGGACTTATTTTTGCTTCTTTTTGGATAAAGCAAAGAAGCAAAATATAGTTTGGTTTGGGATACATAATTGTGATCATAGTCAGATATCCCCCACTCCAATCCAGAAAGTGTTTTTAGGGCTCTTGTTTCTCGAAATGTCCTTCTCTGAGACTTTATGGTCCATCTTTGAAAATCTTTTTCCTTCTTCATTTATTCATTGGAAATGCTATAGCCGAGCCGCTATACTGATTTTAATTTTAAAAAACGTATTATAGCAGCCCGGCTATACTATTTATTTATTTATTTTAAATTTTTT